>JAHWFP010141043.1:81994-95224 GCA_023313725.1 Lithobius niger | reverse complement strand
AGGAGTTTGTTTATTACTCCGTTCTTATTACGAATGGACGACCAGGTCAGAATCGAACAAATCTCACAAATAAACGGTTCGTCTGTCGGGTAAACAATTGATAACGATTCCAAACCATTCGTACTTGTTCTTTATGGAATTAAGCTTGTTCAGTTAAACTTTACATTAAAAATTAACATAGTACGTTTATCTTTTCTACTGTTTATTAGGGGCCAGTGTGCAAGGAAGGTTGACCTTTAGAACTCTGCTTAATCATGGCTTTTATTTTTCAGATGTTTCTAAACCTAACAAACACTACAATCCTGACCCACCAAACAAGTGAAGAGTATGGCTTGAAAGATGACAAAGTCTTTTTTTCCTTTTTTTTAACGTGAAAATTGGCCAAAATACTAGTAAAATTGAAGAATTGGAAATAAACGATTTTCAAACAGGAATGGGTTTTAATTTATTCACATATTCTGCAGGTGAACAGTCACTTGTCTGCAGGTGGACATTTGTAAGATGAATTAAAAATTATTTAACCAAATTATTTTGCAGGTCAACCGAGAGTTCACTTATAAAAAGGAGTCACCTGCACGGGTTCTTGTTCTGTGGTTCCGTGGCTGTCAGGAACCTACAAGCACATAAAATAGCAGAGTGGTTTAATTTTAGACCCGAGTATTTTAGTCCTTGGTCACAAATTTTAAATCCTAAAGTTAAAACGGGAGCTCCTACATATTGGTGCAATATCACATCATTTGGCGGCGTCGATTAACCTGATGATGCAGATGCATGATGTGTGTTTTAGATATGTATGATGCATGATGTGTTTGTGCGCACGAGAAAACAATCTGACCAGCAGCGGCGCACGTGGCTTCCGATTTTTGGCCGGCAGCGTGGCTCGGCGGCGCACACGTCTCATTTTAAAGTATTCTGGCATGGAGGAGTGACTACTCAATTAATTGGTGCCTGTGGCGCGGCAGCGCACACGTCTGCTTCTTTCTCGCCACGAGTGTAAATATTTCTGTAAGAGAGACATAATTTCTCTAAGAGAGAATACATTTTCCGCAAAGAGACTAATTATCTCTTCAAGAGTAAAAGGAATCCATTTATCGCCAAGAGAGTAAATATTGCTCTAAGAGAGAATTAATTTCTCTAAGCTCGATATTTATGCTCCAAGAAAATTAATTTCTCTAAGAGAGAATTTCCTCTCCAAGAGTAAATATTTCTGTAAGAGAGAATTAATTTCTATAAGAGAGAAATTTCTCTCCAAGAGAATAATTCTCTCGAGTAGTAAAAATTTCTTTAAGAGAGCAATTTTCTCTCTACAAGAGTTGTTTTGTGAAAGTTTTTTACAATAGGAAAAAGATATAATAATGTCCGAAACGGAGCCCCATAGTTTTGTTTGCTGTTTCTATTCCGTTTTCATGGCTATAATTTAAAAAATTTTGCAACTTTATTTACTGTTTTTGTGATCCACATTCTTTTAGGTAATAAAAAAAAAAGTAAGATGGATATTAGCTTGGTCGGTAGTTTAATGATTCAAAGTGAATTCGAATGAAAAAATCGGGGGGAAAATTCTTTTAATACTATAGTTATGACCCTGCGGACCCCAGTTACTGAATTCGCGTAGGACCTCATATTGTCTTAAGCCGGCCCTGATTTTTCTTAAGGAGTGCCTTTACCCTTCCCGAGATCGCGCCCTTTTGCTACATTAAATGACAAGGCAAAAAAACTGCAGCCAAAGCTTTAAATGTCAGGTGCTTAAAGCCGCACACAGTGTATTTACTTTGTGGGTTGCACGACAATTATAACATGAGTCAATTAGGCACTTCAATTCCTACAAATATCTATACTTCAAACTCCTCTCTGTACTAATATATTTTATGGTCTTTCTACACTAGTCTTAATTAAAACATTTTCAAATGTCTTTTCTAGTTTCTTGACGGTTCTTCCTTCTTAACGGCCTTGTTCGCATAACATTGCTGGTAAACCATGGTGAGGTCTCATGTGTTTCATCCACAAATTCCACTTCTTCATCGTTGACTTCGTAAGGTGCATGTCCGTGTGTGTTTAAACCACTTCTTCTGCTGGGAAAGACAACGCCATTGGAGCGAACGGGAAGACATCTGGAATGGACAGGGCACATTTGTTATAATAAAATCTCGTTTTAACTAACACTTTACGAGATAAAACTCAAACATATTTCATTGGGACAAAGACATGAAAATAAAAGTTTAAAAAATCTCTAATTAAACAAACGGTTTTATAAGGTTACTCTATATTTGTCGCATTGCTCACAGTGTTTTTTCCACAAATCCATTTTATTGAGTAGTGGTGGATGATTATCTGAGATCATCATCATGTTTAAAAATTAAACTTCTGACAAAGCAATGCACCCAATGACGAAATATTGGTATTTTCTGACAGGTATTTATTATTACTATTGTTATTATTATTATTATTATTATTATTAGTAGTAGTAGTAGTAGTAGTAGTAGCAGTAGTGGTAGTAGTATTAGTAGTAGTAGCAGTAGTAGTAATGAGCGAGCCACAATCGACATTTACCTATTTACCTACATAACTATTACTTGGTGGCAATCTAATCCCACTGAGTAATAGTTCGAAGGTTAAATGAAATGTATGAAAATTGCTTACTGCACAATTTTTACTTATTTCATATAACGTCTTAAGTCTTGGTCGGTGGGATAAGCTTGGTGAAAGAGCTTGGCGTTTGATATCACGACTTCACATGACCAACAAGTTTGATGGGAATCCTTAACAAGTTTTGTTTTGGGGTAGATATCAGATCTTTTTGGTCCAAATTGATTAAATCCGTTTTTTTTTTTTTTTTTTAGCAATTATGAGATGGAAACACATCCATTGTTTTGTGGTCCATTTCTATTTTTTTTTTTTTTTGTTGGCTTTCGTTACATTTTGAGGACAGCAGTCACCTGTATCTCCTTGCAAATGCATGGCTTTAGTTAATGTTCAGTTTACTGGCGTTTGCTGATTAGCATTGTTTTAATGTTTTGTATTGTTATGAAACATTGCTCAAGGAGCAACCCACCCCACTGTCTGACAACCGGAGCACGAAGACTACGGCTAGCTGGGGGGTGTTAGAAGTTCCGTTGAAGTTGTGCTACGGTTGCTGTGGTTTAATGTGGTAGTACGGGTGTTGGCGTACGGACCAGTCTCGTTCTCTAGTACACAGTGGTGAGAATGTGATACATGGAATTTGCTTGTGCTATGTGGGACGTGGGCTGCGTGGAAAGTGTGCTATGAATCCAGTGTATCCATTCTGCTGTTTCCGGTATACCCAGTGTGCTGTGGTTTGCTGTGTAGCCGACGTTCTCTTGTACACGGTGGTGAAAGTGCTACACACAGTAGATATGGTGGAACGGGCCTGTGTTCATGCTATGGGCGGTGAGTAGGGTTTCGCACTGTAGCCTCTTTTTGGCTGTTTAGTGGTTTGGTTAACTGACTAAGCAGTGGTGTATGATCTTTTTTTTTCTTTATGTATTTTAGTATGTTGTAGAGTGTATGGCTCCAGGTCCTTGTTGAATAAATTGAAATTGAATTCAAGGAGCAACTTGTACAAGCTATACACAAACCAAAGCCGTTTTTCTTCAGTCTACCTCTTGCATCTGGCTTTGCTATTGGCGTCATTGCATAATAACAATGTGTAAAACAACATTAACCCCTTAACCCCTAACCCCTTAACCACTTGTCCAATTAGAAGACGCTAACAAAAACGGCATATCTCCAGATCAATACCTGTAAAAGAGCTAAGAACCAGCTTTATTCAGCGCATGGAAGAATTTATTTTCGTGATACTAGTTACTGGCTAATGCCATTTTTTGTAACAAGTAATTAGACAAATATCAACGGTTTTCACGTCGTTTTTTCAACACGAAAACGGTCAGCTATGTCACTAACAGTAACTTTTATGTTGTCAGGCGACCAAAGTCTCCCGATTAAACAAGTTTCAGCCTTTTCTGTCGCGTAGTTATTTATCCTCAGATAGTTGAAAACAGCCAAACTACGTTAGCTGTAACGACACAACGCGTCTAGTGGTCACCATGCTCACATATATATTTTATCTGGATGTTATCATTTATTTTGGCAGGCGACACACTAGCGCGTATCTTGATTAGGTAAATATCAACGTCATTCACGTCGTTTTTTCGACAAGGAAACTTTAAGTTGTGTCTTTATGTTGTCAGGCGACCAAAGTCTCCCGATTAAACAAGTTTCAGCATTGTCAGTCGGATTGTTATTTATCGTCACATGCCTGAAAACAGCCAAACTACGTTAGCTGTAAAGACACAACGTGTCTAGTGCTCGCCATGCTCATACATATTTTATCTGGATAGGTGTTACTGTTTATCATCTTGGTGGGCGCCACACCGACGTGTGTCTTGTCCACCCCAAAACAAAACTTGTTAAGGATTCCCGCCAAGCTCTTCGGCCGTGTGAAGTCATGATATCAAACGCTAAGCTCTTTCGCCAAGGTAATCCCACCGAGTGATAGTGCGAAGGTTAAATACTATATATAAAATTGCTTACTGCGCAATTTTTAAATATTTCATTTAACGTTTGAAGTCGTTGTCGGTGGGGTTAGCTTGCAAAAGAGCTTGGCGTTTGATATCACGACTTCACATGGCCGAAAAGCTTGGCGGGAAATCGGGAATCCTTAAAAAGTTTTGTTTTAGGGTAGATATTAGATAATTTTGGTTCAAATTGATGAAATCTATTTTTTTCTTAGCAATTTTGAGATGGAAACACGCATTCTGGCCCCCCTCCCCCCCCCCGCCCCCGGCGGCCCCTCGTTAGATTTTGAGGACAGCAGTCATCTTTTTTCAAATGATCAGTAGTATTTCTTATTAGTTTAGACACACGCTAGTGTGTCGCGCCAAGTTAGGCAATAATCATCACAACAAACATCACATCAGTTCGATTGTCGAGGTTGTAAACCATTGTAGCGCGGCGCCATTGCGTCAGTGTCTTATATCTTGAAGCATAGTTGGGCACATTTCAGGTACTTGGGGGAAATAATAATGCGGTATCAAAGCTTAAATTGTGATAAAATCGAGAGCAATGACCCACCTGCCAAAAATTAACTCGTGTAGGAATGCCAGCTAAGCTGTTTTCAATACAAAATCTGACCCTGAATAACGTTGTAAATGTGTTAGCTAGCTAATTCGCTCATCCCCATGTTAAATCCCATAGGGTGATTATTCAACGATACCGAGATAACGGGGAGGCTTCCAGCTATGAAATTGGACGAATGGGTGCAGTACAATACGAACTGCGTACCTTTTATGGTTTGGAGCCTGTGAGCGTAACAGGGATGGCGTGGGAGGGCGCTTAAGTACGAAAATATTGTTATAACCATTGTTAGTATTGTCGGCATCGTCTCTCATTGGACGGCCAAAGTTCGAACAATGAGAACGTGTATACTGACGTGCGTGCCTAGACACACATTAGTACATCACAATAAATCTAAACAACGTTGCAGAGATATTGTATTCACGTCCAATTCACGAAAAATAAACCAACTGTAAAAACAAAGCAAAATAAACAAAGCCAAAAACTGGTAAAGAGGCCACTAAGTTGAGAGCGGTTCGGCACTTCAAAGGAGTGATATCAACACACCAAAAGATTCCCCAACTTAATCGCACCGAATAATACTTTGGACGTTAAATGAAAACTGGAACTTTCCGTAGCAATGTTCTAGTTTTCATTTAACCTTCGAATTATTAAGCGGTGTGATTAACTTGGCGAATGTTTTGGTGTGTTGATATCACTCCTTTCAAGGGCCGAACCATTCGGAACTTGACGGCCCCTTTTACCAGTTTTGGTTTTTGATATGATACTGTAGTATCTCCTCGCAAACGCACGTATATATTTATGTTCAGTTTGACATTGTTGCATAATAACAATGTAAAACAATCAATTTGGTCGTTTGGAGCTCCCTAACTTCTAAACTCCTTGACCAATTAGAAAGGTCCGTATGAAAAGGGCACATCTGCAGAGCAATACATGTAAAATGAGCTAAGAACCAGATTTATTCACTGCAAGGAAGAATTTATTTCGAGAAAAAAAAATGGCGTTAGCCAATAAATAGTAAATAGGCAAATATCACGTCGTATCCACGTCGTGTTTTCAACAAGAAGAAGGTAAGATGTGTCATTAATAGTGACTTTTATGTTGTCAGGCGACCAACTACTGTAGTTGTATCGACACAACGTGTCTAGTGGTCGCCATGTTCATATATTTTATCTGGATAGGTGTTATCGTTTATTATATTGGCGGGCGACACACTAGCGTGTGTCTTGATACAAAAAACCTTTAAGTAAAGCCATTCACAAGGAACTTGATGCTTGTTGGCAAAGTTTGTCAGTGTTTATTTTTTCTTTGGTAACTAAACTTTTCACTACTGTACTGCTTTAAAAATTACTTTAAAATTACTTTAAAAAAACCAAACAGTAATGGATATTTCCAAACAGAACCATGACAGGGGTGGAACCATGACATACGAAATTCCTATGCAACAAGGTTTAACTTGCCAGTAAATTTGAACCAGCTACCTGCAGAACTTATTACTCTGACTACCGCTAAAAATTTAACTACGAATTAAGAAAATGGTTCATTTGTAGGCTACTTAACTTTTATTTTTTAAATAAGTTTATTTTAGAATCAGTTATCACTGTATGTTCTTGTCTAGTTTTACTCTTGAAAATGCTTGTATTTGTTTATTCTTGACTGTTAGCATACTTTTAATTTGTAACACAGATGTAAATCATGCAATCTTCTTTTTGTAGCTTTGGGATACAATTAAATATTAACAGTTGAAAACTTCTTGTTGTTTCTACCGCATGGCACAAAATGAACTCGACCTACACTTTTATTAAAGTAAATAAATAAATAAATTTATTTGTTTATTTATTTATTTTTTGGGTTTTATGTTGTCATGCCTCAGAAGTATCTTATGGTGCAGTGGCATTGCAGGTCTGAATCAGCAAAACAACAGTTTTAGTTTTAGTTTCAGGCCTAAAATCATGTTACCATGGCAACGTCAAGTTGCTACGAGTCGCTGTTGGCTTCATCAACAGCGTCTCTCTCGTCACTTCCCTACTACCACTGAGCTATATAGGCTACGTTGCGCGTTACGTTGTAACACTGTAACTGTGTGCCTGAAGGCGCACCGTGTTGCAAAAATGAATAGGCTTACTATGCAATCCATATCTCCGTTAGCTGCTGCTTACGAAATCAAAACTGCTGGTTAAAATTAGGCCTAAAAGCTGAGAATTACGCCTAAAATGTAAAACAGGCCTAAAAGCTAACACATTTTTAACCGGCAATTGTGATGGTTACTGCTTTTAGATTAGTATAATAGAGATAGCTGTTGTAGTGCATGATAGAGGTGTGCGCCTCAACATTGGAAGTGGAGGAACTGTTCAGAAGACCGATGCGACTAGGCAGTCGCTGTAGCCGCGTGTTTTTTATTGCCTACGCACAAGAATATTCACCACGAAAGTACCCTATTGAGCAACAGAGCCAAATTATCCAGTGAGTAGAATGTGCAGCTGCACAGGGTTTTCAATCCAGTTAGGGAACTCACCAGGACCTCAATTAGAGTGGGACCTCCCCAAAAACTGCTTATGAAAAATGCTCTACTCTCAAAACAATCATTTGTACAGGCCCTCCAGCTGCATTAATTGAGCAATCTAGTTGAGTAGTTAGGGTTGTTGTGGCATTCACATGTACTGACCACAAAATAACAAGTGGAACCTCCTGAATGCCCTCTATGATCAACTGGCTGAACTAGTAATGATTTCCCTAGCATGCTTATAAAGGAGGGTCCTCTAGTAACTCTCGTTAACCTGCTCAACCATCTATCGCTTGTGCCGAAACATACACGAGAAGCAATTTGGTCTGCACTGAACCAAACGCCAACATTATGACAACCAATCACAACGATGCACGTGGTGACTTCTCGCGTCGATGCCAAACAACACCAACGCCATAACAAAGGCAACTAACGAGTCAGCTTCAAAGGCGAGTCCTTCAAGGGTTAATCCTTTGAAATGTGTAATTATATGCTCTATTGCTACTTATTTTAATTAATAGCAAATTTGTTTTTTATTCAGCATCGAAGCCTTCACGTATGAGCATGTGGTGAGCTAAGCGATTGTGAGTGCATGGCTGGGGGTGACATCCACCTACCGAAAACGCCAAACACCAAACTCACCTTTGCAAGGCCACCTGAGGTATAGCTTGCAGTGTACTTCTTCGGGTTGCGGCAGTGCAAAAACAAATGGGGCAGTTTGAAACCATGGTGTCCTACTAGACCATTTTCTACTCATCTTAACCGAGAACAGCTAGTTGCCATGACACAGCATTATGGCACACTTTATTATTGTGGCTTGAAAACGGCGCTATTTGAAGCGTTGAAACATTACATTTTTTTACTGTGTTTGCCTGATAGCACTTTCATCTTTTACGAAACAAGTTCAAACTTACGTGCAAGTATGTTCATCGAAAAAGAACCCTGTTGAACAATCATGGCTGTTACGGCATTCACATTTACAGCTTTGAGGATCCCAAAACTTATTGGGGTCAACACAGTCCTCGGATTCGTGTTCATTGGTGCAAATACAGCGACACTCTTCCTTTCGGTACTCTTGCATCGCATTACAATCTTCAGCTTTAACTCTGTAAACAAAATGTAAAGCAGTCTATTTTACTTGCAAAGAATGACGCAATTCTGAAAGTGTTAGGTAATTATCATATGTCGCGATGACCTGGAAAGTTATTGTTTCTTTTATTTTCTTTTTTTTCCTACCTGCACTGGCATTCGCAAGTCAGATGTTTCTCAAGGGTAATTGGGTGCAATCCTTCAGACTCAAACGAGTTGCTTTCAGGATGAAATCGGGCTTTCATTACCTGTGTGACATAAAACAGTCTAGTGTCAACTAAAAATGGCAATTCGCTAAAGATTGTCTTCGCTACGAATTATAAAACGTTTACATGGACAAAACCGAAATGTTAGGATTAGTCGTAAGCGATAGACACACTTCATAGAAAATTTTATCAGAACCCGACTTCACTACATTATGTTCCTGTTTTAAAGGTCTTTAAAACTTAATTTTATGCTAGTTTTTATTGCATTGAGATAGTATACTTAATTGTTTAATCCGTCCGTACCGTAATCTGATTTCACAAAATACCAGTAACCGGTGTTTACAGTGGTTTAATTACGACACGAGTCGAGAAAAATACACACTAACCACCGCGATGAACACTTCACCAATGTTCACTTACATTTTCGGTGAAGCTTGCTACTCCAGTTCATCTTCTTCAGAAAGTTGCACAACACACACACACACAAAAGTTCGAACCTACATGTTAACAGGTCAGCTTTTAACATGTCGTTTTGGACGTTTTTTTTGTATGTTTTGTAAAACTTCTGAAGAAGTGAACGGGAGTAGCAAGCTTCACCGAAAATTTAAGTGAAATTGGTGAAGTGTTCATCGTGGGGGTTAGTGTGTATTTTCCTGGACTCGTAATCTGATTTACTGACTACTGATAGTTAGACGTGTTATACCATACATTTATGAAATATATCAAACTCCTTTGCTATTTGCCAAGCCTTAGATAAAAAATGTTGGAAGGGGGTGGAGGTTAAGTTGAAAGAGGCAAGTTGTAAGAATAAACGTCATTGTTATTAAGGGGGGGGGGAAATATTTACAGTTCTATGCAACAATATTTGTCCTTTTAAACAATCCTACAAAAAGACCGTTGGAAACCGTTCTTTTACCCAATTTCATCATAAATGGAAAAATTGGTAAATAATACTTGTCCCTTAGGGCACTGTCAAGCAAGATCACAGCCAAGTTAGTTTACGTGTGTTTGCTTTCTCCCCAAAAGGATATAAAGTGGACACCAAAAGGCAAACTAAGTCAAAAAAAAATTTAATTATTACTCCTTACCTTACTCGCCATTAGGTTGGATTTTTGTGTATAGCAACGTAATGTAAGAGTAATTATTGTTAGACCTTGCAAACCTAACCAAGTTGACCAAGTTGTCGACGCGCCATTAAGCCTCAATTCCCCCCCCCCCCTTGCAAACCTAAGATTTTTCTTTATTTCCTTATTTGAATTGGATTTCTTGGCTACTACAGTGGCAAATTTCGGACACGTATGGAATATAAATTTACACTTATGACACCACGAACTAGCAGAAATAAAGTTCAACTTGAATTTTCGGGGATATCACCTGCCCCCTTCTTCTGAAGAACTTTTCACGGACGACGACGAGACAGATGTGTGGGGACAGGTGAAATCTCGTAAATTCAAGTTGAAATTTCTTTCTACTAGCTCGTGGTGGTGTTAAGTGTTAATTTATATTCCAAAGTTGAATTGGATGTAATCCTATATGCACCAGTTTCCAACTAGTCATTTTGAATTTAAGATTTTAGAAAGCCACTTATTTTAATAAACTACTAGGAGGTGATTCGAAAATAATTCTACCACTTCTTCTCAGTCACGACTCCATGCAGCCCCATGAGGACTTGTCGAACCGTTTTTACTTTTGTGGATAATGTACATTTAACTATACGCTGTGTAGGTTTTTACACAATCAAATTGTGGGGAAAATATCACTTGTGCTTAGTCCAAGCACATGCAAATTCGCAAGCTGTAGCATTTACGCAACCTTGACACAAGGAAAGAGATTTGTTTTTCCCGGCTGGGACAAAAACTGTATCTACCTCCTAGCTGCATGAAAAATCTCTCGTAGCATTTTTTTTTTGGCAACATACGATTTTGTTGCTGTTAAATCACGTAGCCTGGAGCCAGGAATCCACAGCTTCTTTCCTACACGACAATGTGACAAGTGGTGGAATACAAAGCTAGAATTACAACATGGATACTCCCACATTTATAATCTCTTGGTGTGTATGCGGCCAAAATTCTCCCTTTATTATTTATAATTTTGGATTCGGTTTCCAAACTGAAAGTTATGACATCAAACGAGGCGATAAAGATAAAATTAACACTGGCGATCGCCAGTGTTAGTAAGGGTCGACCTAGGACCTCTGTGTTAAACTCTCAACTTTGAGAGCTTATAACTCCGTCAAAAGTAAACATATTTAAACCAAATTTGGAATCTAGCCTTGACTAGTAAAGGCCTGTCTGCAGTCCAAAAATTGTGAAATTCGGTCCAGCCAAACCGGAGATGCAGACAAGGGCCAAATAGACAACTTCTTGTTCAGCTTCTTCTTGTTGTTGTTGTTGTTGTTCTGGGGATACTTTCGTCTGTCCTCTCTACAGGTCAAACCATTTGTCCTATAAAGCTGGTTCTTAGCTCATTTTACAGGTATTGCTCTGTAGATGTGCCCTTTTCATAAGGCCTTTTCTAATTGGTCAAGTGGTTCAGGGGTTACGGAGCTCTAAACCACCAGATTGATTGTTTTACATTGTTTTAAACATTGTTATTATGCAACAATACCAATTAGCAAACATCAGCTGCGAGACATAGACTGAAGATTAAAGGATTTGTTTCTATTGTTAACATTGGCGATAGCTAGATTAGTGAGGGTCAGCCTAGGGTCTCTTGTGTTAAACTATCAGCTGTGACCGCCAACTGCACTGTTTTACAGTTTAGCTGCAATTCTAAAAGTAACACGAATTAATAAACAAAAACGGAACGTTAAATGTTTAGAGTAAGGATCTAAAAGTCAAAACCTAGAAGGAACACGGACAAGCTTTGACAGTTAGGGTCTAGGTGTAAAATTTTTTCAGTAAGAGGCTGGAAAGCATTAGACCCTTACTACCCGGTGGTCAGCAATAAATACATTTTCATGAAGAACTGGAAATCATCCTACAATGACCCATGTGATGATCAAGTGGTAGTATGGTTATACGTTTCCTGCTTTGCTTTACGTTGAAAATTATTTTTCAATTTAGTAACATGCCAGCATATTCGTAGCAAACAGCATTATGGTCATCCTCTACCATAAATCTACGAAATATAATAAAAATTCTAAAGCATCAAAAGACAAAATGCCAAACTTCACAAGAAAATTGTGTTATTAAAGTTCCAAAACAATATTCTAAGAACAAAGAAAACCTGCTACAACCGTTCATACACACGTTCAGTCCGAAGAGACTAGAACTAATCTAACCACCGGGTAGTAAGGGTCTAATGCTTTCCAGCCTCTTACTGAACAAATTTTACACCTAGACCCTAACTGTCAAAGCTTGTCCGTGTTCCTTCTAGGTTTTGACTTTTAGATCCTTACTCTAAACATTTAACGTTCCGTTTTTGTTTATTAATATTGATTAAATCAACAAAGAAATAGTGGACGAGAAGTGGCAGTTTCATCAAACAATACCACACCTGTATATTTTTTTCAAACTTAAACAGGTTTGATCAGTTGCCATGAAGATACCGACTGATTAGTTTATTTGAATTCTCAGTTTTAAAAAATGTGTCCCAAAACATTACAGTAATATCATTTGCTGCAATTTCTAGCATTCCTTCCTCTAATGCAATCTCCTCCTAGAGAAGAACTTGTTGGCTTTCCTGCCAGCTTGGTAGCTTATCCTTCTGCACATGTATGACGCAGTCAGGGGCGTAGCGACAGGGGGGGGGGGGGGCGAGGGGGGGCGCACTGACCCCCCACTCATTCTCCCAGTCGGCAAATTCGTGGAAAAAATAAACTGTCGTTGCACGTGCACTTGTTATTATTTGTTACACGGGAGGAAATAACCGAGTCGGCATTTCACCTTTGCTCATTTACTCTTTTCCCTGTTCGGAAAATTCGTTAAAGCAAGAGTGAGACCTATCTCACTCTTGGTTAAAGATATTAAACTTTCTTTGCACATGCGCGTTTTATTTATTATACCGGAGGCAAAAAACGACTCGGTATTTCACCTTTGCTGAATGCCTATTTCCCAGTCGGCAAATTCGTAAGTTGAGTGAATGTTTCGTAGAAGGCAAAATTTCATACGAAAAAAAAAACAAGTCGTCCTATCGCTTCGTTTCTTTTCTCCTTGCTTCATACTTTTAACTTTTCTATGAATCGTCAGTTCGTAACTTACCTTGGGCAGGGATTCAGTCTCCTCCATGTGAACTCGTATTGACACATGCGCAATAAGGGTCATAAGAAAGTGGAGGAACTATTTGTTTATAGCTAAGTGAAGTGTTCGTCACCACCTTGTTGAGTACTTACTAGTTGTA
>JAHWFP010141043.1:65859-76994 GCA_023313725.1 Lithobius niger | reverse complement strand
GGTGTGTATGCGGCCAAAATTCTCCCTTTATTATTTATAATTTTGGAGTCGGTTTCCAAACTGAAAGTTATGACATCAAACGAGGCGATAAAGATAAAATATTGATTAAATCAACAAAGAAATAGTGGACGAGGAGTGGCAGTTTCATCAAACAATACCACACCTGTATATTTTTTCAAACTTAAACAGGTTTGATCAGTTGCATGAAGATACCGACTGATTAGTTTATTTGAATTCTCAGTTTTAAAAAAATTGTCCCAAAACATTACAGTAATATCATTTGCTGCAATTTCTAGCATTCCTTCCTCTAATGCAATCTCCTCCTAGAGAAGAACTTGTTGGCTTTCCTGCCAGCTTGGTAGCTTATCCTTCTGCACATGTATGACGCAGTCCTCTTAAAAAATAACTGGCGCTTGGTCTGGCTTCATCGTTCGTGCCCTTCAATTGTTACTAGGTAACTCAAGTTGGGAGGCAAGACGGGTACAGGTACTGTCTATTTTCGGTTAGGCAATAGAAACCAAAATCGACCAGGTGCCCCTGGTATTTTGATGTTTCTATGTGCCGACAAAAATGTACATTACCTGCAATTTCCAGCATGCAGCAGACTTCGTTACCGATGGCGGTGAAACCATAGTAATGTGTGCCCTAGCTACGAGCTGGCTGCCCCAGAGTCAACGGATTCTGCGAACCTGAAACGACAGGAATACAAGAGTGGGGACGGGGGTCGTTTTCTTGGGTGCGGGGAATCCAGTACAATGAGGTGTTGTCTTGCTTCTTGTAGCGTCTAGTATGTCCCGATTCGTTGTAAGAAAGGGAAGGGAAGAAGGGGAATTATCCAACGTTCGCTGTATTGAGATACAACGACCGTTTGATAAGGAGAAGAGCATTAGATCCAGAGGCCATCGTGGACACTAACAGGTTAGGGGTGAACGATAAATAGCTACAGCAGAACAGGTAGCTGAATTACCTTCAATAGTCATGAAGCGATGAGGTTGCCAGCAAATCTAGTGGACGGATGGCTGGCGAATGACTTGACTTGACTTCTGTAACATGTGGTGGTGCATTTGAAGGCTGAGTGATAGTGACAAACGGTGATTAGAAAGAGTGCCGGATGGGTTTCTTCTTTTTTGGGGGAGAAACCGAAGGTGAGATGAAAGGCAGTTGTGGCGGACGTTTTTTTTGACATCATGGTAGAGATGGGGAAGAGGAACCCGTAGGATAGATGAACGCTTGATAGGCCTTAATGGTCGCAAGGCAAGTAGTGCCGGACGAACGGATGGTAGGTTGATGAAAGGTGCGAACATTTGTTCGTCGTGTTTGTGCGTACTGGACCGGCTGCTGGTCCCAGGATGAGAATGTGTCAGGTCGAGAGATTAGTCTTGCTCGAATCAGATTGTTGATCAGCCAATTGATTCATTTACTTGGAGAATCCAAGAAGTCTTAAAGGCCGGTTGCCACCAAATTAGCATTGCAGCATCTAGGCCTATCGAGTTCTCTCTCGCAGGAAGCAAAGGAATGCACAAAGCAAAACTTTTAAACGCAACAAACAAGCCATGTGACTCCTTAATTATTGAGTAAAAATTTGGTACGCCTTCGTGCACCTGGAAACAAGCTATAAAGATCAACGATACTAAAGTCACTGGGTGGTGCCATGGAAAAATATAAAGAAAATCTCCTGGCGCCATCTAGTGACACTAATATCGTTAATCTTTATAGCTTGTTTCCAAGTGCACGATGGCGTACCAAATTTGTACTCAATAATTAATAAGTCACGTGGCTTGTTTGTTGCGTTTAAAAGTTTTGCTTTGTGCATTCCTTTGCTTCCTGCGAGCGAGAACTCTATAGGCCTTGAGACTGCAATGCTAATTTGGCGGCAACCGGCCTTCAGTGACGAAAAGTGATGAAATTGTACTGAGAGTTTAGAGGTGCCGAAACCTCGATGTTATAGCTGAGGTAAGAATGGGCGAAGAAAATCTTGAGTGTGCCAGAGGTAAAAGAGGGTCGTTAGAAAGAAGGGTGGAACTGACGATGCGACCAGGAACGGAAGGTTCACCGCATAGTAGAAGTGAATGTGAATTCATTCGGTTGCTGCACTAAGTTAGGAGATGTAATTCTAGAACGGGTCGAGAACCGAGATCATGTAGTGAAGGACACACGGCATGCATTCTGCTTGCAGGTTAGAACGGAGAAAGGCATCGTGGATCTGGATCTCAGTACTAATTAATATGAGAGATGAGTAACAAGTCTGGAGTGTAGAAATGACCATTAGGGCGGTGTGACGACCGGGTCAGATGAACGATGAAGATCTAATGAAGGCCGTGGTCGCCCCCTTCCCCTCCTTGTGAGGCACAAGTCGCTGCAAGAATTGTGCATAGTCGGCAAGCAGTATGCAAGAAGAAGGGGCGAAGGTGAGAACGAAGAGGAACCGTGCTGAATGGGTGGCGACAGTGGCTTGGAAGGTGGCCGTGGAATGAACGAACTATGGCGGAAGTGACCGCCCGACAGTGTTGTAGACTCAGGATGCCTGTTGTTACATTCATGCAACACTGCACGAACGTACTGCTGTGTCATCCATTCATTTCTCTGCGAAGGACGATAGCGAAGATGTGCGGTGGCAAGGGAAACATGACTGCCTGGAAAGCTGTAAACGAAAGGCAGTGAAGGGTACAAGGTAACGAAAGACGAAGGTCCGAAAAGAAACAAGGAGTGAAAGTGTGGAGGGGCGACCATCTAGAAGAGAGTACTAGAGACAGAGCGACGGACAGCAATCTGGAAATCGAAGGCGACTAGGAGCGTCGAATGATGCCATGGATGCGACCATTGTCTAGCATTGCGAAGGAGCAGAAGCCACTGCCTGATAGGAAGGACAGGGTCGCAAAAACTTTGTCGTTCTTCTGTGTATAATACCAAGCCGTAGGTTCGCACTGTTGACGCGTGTGGTTGAAACCCAGCCTGGACGAACCTTCTGCCTGCTCCTTCTTCTGACGAAGTCTTGAATGACGAACGGGTGCCATGTAAGTAGTGTTTCGGATGATGACAGTGTACAGTTGATGTTAAATGGTGGTCAACAAGGACAACAGTTGCCAAAGGTCTTGATAGGTACACGAAGGACTACGGGCAGTCAAACAGCTTAACAGGTCGGTCAGAGAGGATTGACCCTGTAGCATGAATGATGCCGCAGGATGAAGAATGCTGCCAAGAGAAGAACAATGAAGGGCCAGCACCGGGCAGAAGAGTTGGTCCACACTTGGTTATCGTCAGCCCTTCGTGACGAACAGCTGTGGTCGTGTACAGTGCCCCCGTCATGCAAGTCTTGAAAGCGAAGGACCACTTAAGGCGAATGCCCTGGTTTGTTCGTAGGGCAGAATGCACTGTGGCAGAGCAGGTTAGTTTTTGCAAAATGCTCAGTAAGTCGGTAGTGAGGGCCGGCGCTGAAAGCATCAGCAAACAGCAAGATTTAGTAGTCTGTTAGGAGACGTCAGGCAAAGGGCCACTACTTGGCAGACGAGTTGCCCTACAGCTGCTTGTCATTAATAATTCGTGATGACAAGTAACGATCTTGCAGAAAAGACTGGTGCAGCCCCTTCGGCAACTTTAGGGTGAGGGCAGCTAACGGCGAATGATGACGAATGAGGAGCGCTGCTTGTAAAATTCCGGGAGAAGACTTTTGCAAAGGCGAACAGAAGCAGCAGACAAAGACCCAGGCAAACGTGAAGAGCCCAGTACAGGCAGTTGATGTGGTAGCTAAACAGGACATCAAAGCAACGATCAGTGTGAAAGACAGGCCCGTAGGAACTGAATGTGGAGAAGAACGGCTGGTGACTGCCGTCAAACTGGAAACCGAAGCAACGTTCGGTAAGAATGACAGGCCCGTAAGGACTGAAGGTGTTGAAGGCGAAAGTTGGGCAACCGTCGGGCAACGAATCACAGATGACTGATCCAACGAAGGTCGTGGTGGCCAAAACTGAGGTGGTCGAGCAGACGAAGCAGTGCAGGTCGCAAGCAGGTGCAAGCCTCAAATGCGACCACTGCAAGAAATGACTGAAGGCAAGGGACGGCGAATGCCCGGTGGTGATAGCAGCACTTGCGAACAGCCCAGCGAATGAGAAGACGAGTCGGCAGACGCAACGACTGTAGTCTACGATGTCCAGTTTAAAACTGGCCAAGACGAACTGGTAGAGGTCGAAAACAGACGTATGCCTCAACGCTACCACTGGAAGAACGATCAAAGGACTGGCAGGTGATGATGGCAGGTGACGACAAATGGCAGATGATGATGGTCGCACTAATGAACGACTCGGTGAACGAGGATGTACGAGGACGTCCATGACGTCCAGGCAGAGTGGTAAAGACGAACGGGTATAATGAAATGGCAAGTAGGCTCAAGCCTCGTATGCGATCATAACCCAGAACAATGAAGGAAGGTTAGTAGGGATCCAAGGGCGCGTCACGGTCGTGCCAAACGTGAATGGTCCGGAGAGCAGGCGAGAGCAACCACGCAGCGTGGTGGCCTAGAGCAGAATTAAGCAGGATAACCTACCGAGCTAGCAGGAAAGCCAACAAGTTCTTCTGTAGGGAGAGATTGCATTAGAGGAAGGAATGCTAGAAATCGCAGGTAATGTAAAAATTTCGTCGGCATATAGAAAATTATTTTTAATTAATGTAAATTTAACTCACGTTCACACTGACGGGTTCAGTTTCTGTCGGAACACACATCAGAAGGTCATGCGAGCAACATCCTCCACATCTCTGGACTTTGGTGCATTGAGGGAAATAGACGAGTGATGGATCTTCGGGCTTTTCCAATTTCACGGGGGTATCTTGCGGTTCACAATTAGCAGGAGTGGCCATTCCATTAGCACGAGCTAATAAATTGTAATAAGACAAGGGGGCTGGTAAAGGACAAGGTTACAACAAGAACACAAAACATACGACATAAGGAAAGGTAGGGAATAGTATCAAGAGAAGTTGTGTGTTAGTAAATGCAGTAAGGAAACAGGAAATATAAGAAAGAATTCAAGTACAAGATGTAATCAGTAGGGTTAGAAAGGGTTAGAAAGGTTAAAAGGCAATCCAGGCAACTTACATTAGGCTAGGGGTGGCACGATACAGAAATGTTTTATAACGAGAAAATACCTTCATAATTTTATAACAACAATTAACCAATGGGAAGCCAGCAAACGGCAGCCACCAGCCAATCACGCCTCCTTAACAACGATTAAACGACCACACGGTATTTTATCAGATTAAACGGTCAGCCTCATCCCTCCATCTTGGTTTTTACGATCGAATCACCTGATACCTTGTTTTCCGCAGTATAACGAACGTTTGCAAGAACTGCATTTGGTAGGCCTAAACCAATTTCTAAACGTATACGACGTACCTGATAGCCAAATGACACATTTTTTGAATTTCAGGCGACGTGCTCTTAATCTTTGGTTACCATGGTGACAGAAGGTGGGCAGCCCAAGTGCGTGAGGCCGCTATCATTATATCATTTTTTTTTTATAGGTTAGGCCTAACGCCGCTACTATGCGAAGCTATAGCGTAGCGGTAAAGGCAACCCACAGTACGTCAATATTACGCGGTACTTGAATTAACCGGAAATAGTATAAAATAAATTAATAATAATTATCGTAAAACTTAGTATTGTTACGGAGCATATTTTATTTTGGCGAAGCGCTCTGACAAGCTACTTCGTCCTATCACGGCGATTACTTTCGGTTTCGGTAAATTTGTGACGGATCGTAAAGGAAACAAAACCGCTTTATTTATGAAGGCGGCGGTAGAAAATACCTATCCTATAAACACTAAACGAACCAGTAACTACATCTGGCAACAATTTGTACACTTTCATCAGTTCGTGCATACAGGAATTTTGCATTCTAGCAAGAAGCCACTGCCGTATTATGCAAGTTGAAGTAATGTTTAAAGGAGACAGTATATTCTTGTTTCAAATACAACTCGAGCGTAGTTTAAGTATCGATAAATTTTCTCAACCACTCGTTACATTCCCAAGCTGATAAAAAACACCTCGCGCAAGCGCTCGGTATTTTTTCAGCTTCGGAATGCAACTCGTGATTGAGAAAATTTATCGATAAAAAATTACGCTCTCGTGATACTACTACTGATAAAAGTTTTTTTTTAAATAATGGCGATAATCGATAAAACAAATGTTGAGGCTGGAATAACCATTTTCATTTTATTAATTAAAAAAAAAAAACTTTGCATGAAGCATACAGTGGGCTGCTTGACCAACATATTAAAAGCATAGCAGAACACAATAAAGGTTATAAAACAAATAGGCTGCCTCTTCGCTCAAACCACAAGCAGATATCACTGCGAACGTCAACGGACATGGACCACCCCAGTGATTTGATCTTTATAATGAGAGTCAGTTTACTCGATAATTCGATACGTCAAAAAAAGGAAGATACGATACTCTACGAAATTTTTTATAGCGATAGTATTGAATTATCGATTATCACGCCACCCCTACGTTAGGCAGTAAAAGCCAATTCAATGGTTCTCATGAGTGGTACTAAACAAACTGATGGCGCGCGATTTTTTTTTTCGTGATTTTTCACACTTCACCAAATCAAAAACACCCCAGCAACCTAGATTTTGTTGTGGAGCAACCTATACTTCCTGGAGCCGCTGATCATATACTTTTACAACACCAGTTCCAGAAACATATTCTTGACTTAATGTGCCTCTACCATCTGCGCGTTGAACCCCATTCAAGTCAATAAATTATGACCTTTAAAAAATGTGAAATCGACACCGAAAGTTGCCTTTCATGCGTGTAAAAGCTAATACTTAACAAGGTTTTGGTAAAGAGGTATTTTTAAAAAAAATAAACTCAACTTACCATTCTTCCAAACGAGATTTTTCACGAAGTCTTCCAAATTATAGAAGGTCTTGTTCATAAACAAAGAAACAGGAATCTATTAACAAAGAAAACAGCTAATTAACACTGCATTTAATGTACATATACATTACATATTTTATATTCGTTACGTATATCTCCTGCGTAAGTACGAGTTAACGAAATTGTTGTTTAAATACGTTCTATAATTCAATGCGTCTTGGGGGAAAAAAGGCACAGAAAAAGTTTGGAAAAAAGGCGAAGAAAAAACCATGGAAAAAACCACGACCTGCCTCGTGAAATTTGACCAAGGCATCAAACCTAACCTATAACAAACAAACAAAAAAACCACGAAAAAAATATCGCCTTTTTCTTCCTTTGGCTGTTTTTTTCCAGAAATTTTTTCCAATTCTAAGTAAAATGTGCCGTTTTTGACGAAAGCATAATATTGGCTGATTTCAAAATGTTGATTTCAAAATATTGTAGACAGCATTTAAAGACGTGTTTTAGTTTAAAGCCCTTATATGTATCGTGATTCATGTAGAAAAATATGGTGAACGCATAGTTTGCTTGTATGTTCATGCCACTGACAGTCAGTACCTGATACAGGGTAAAGACTCAAAGCCGGCAAGGCTTTTCTAAAAAAAAACTATTGAACAACTTACGCAAGCTAGTATTGACACTGGCAACTTCAAACCTTGTACACGCAACACGAGGGAAGGGGGGTTATGGGGGCCCCAGAAGTGGTTTTTCTTTGGTGACCCCCCACACTGACGGGGCCTAATATGTTTATGACCCCCGTTTCCTCCCCCATCCCATTTTTTACGGCCGTTTGAAGGCGGAAATTGGGCCTTTAAACAGTAAAAATTTAAACCAAAGCGGTGGTTTAGTCTATCTACTCATTATGTTGAAACCTTGTATTGGCCACGACTAGTTTAAGAATAACTGCAGCGATTCGTAGCTCTATCATTGTGACCACAAAGTTATCGATAGGGCTAAACGGTAAAAATACTAAAGCCTCCCCAATCAGAAATGCCAGAATGAGCGAGCGAAGCTAGCGACTGTGGTAGTAATATCTTAATCGTGCAAGCAACGGTTTAAATTAATATTTAAATTTTATTTAGAATTGTTTAAAATAGGGTGCTAATGTAATTAAGACCACAAATTGCCTGTCGTTGACCTTCGTCAATTTAAACACTAATAAATTCGTTGACGAGAAAACAGTGTTTCAAGCCGTCACCCAGTATTGAAGACAGACGATTTCGGCTCGTTTTCGAAATTATCCCCATGCAGTATTTCTTCTTCTGGCCGAGACGAGACAATCTTACAAGGGGATGCATCTTTGTTAGCACGTGATTTTTCTCGAGGATTTCGACAAACCCCTTCTTGAGTGCTTGATTACTTGATAGAGTGCTTGACTAAACCAGTACCGCCTTACCTTGATGTATTGATCTTTGATAAACTGGTTTACCTCATATCAGAGTTATGCAGACTTACAGCGATTGATTTAGGGTGAGTTTCTGATTTGCGCTCGATTTACAGATTTTCCTTTGATTTAGTGATTTATGCAGATCTATGCCGATTTAACGTGGTTTACGTAATAGTTATTCGTTAAAATCGAGCGGTTATCGATTTTTAACCAACGGCTGCGATTAATGGCCGGCTAGAGTATGCAAATAGGTCGAGGGCGGACCTATTATTTATATCACGGTTGGGACAACAAGCTAATACTTATTTAATTAAAACGTTTTTTGTTTGTGAAAATTGCTTCAAGAAATTCGGTAATACCTTATGCCAAAATGAATGAAGGTTATTCCATTTTATTTTGTGGAGGGGGAGGGGTGTGTTAGACGGATGATTCCTTTGGCAGGTAGGCAGACTATAGGCTACGCTCAAATTTGTGGAAGGAGGGGCGTGGGTGGGACTTAGACGACGCGTCGTTTCGCAAGGTTTGGCTGGTAAGCTTGCTCGCTCGCTCTGTTCGGAGAGAATAAATTTCGATATGTGAGGAAGCAGGGATAGAAGGACATTGTGCCGACGTTCTAGTAAGGTAAGTAATTATTTTTTTTACGTTTGTAGTTTGAGAACTGTTTTAAATCAGCGGCAATAGCCTAATAGGTGTATCGGTAGGAATGAGGGTCATTCAATTTTAGGTTGTCGAGGGGGGGGGGAGAGTTAGACGGAGGGAATAAACTTAGGTATGGGCCAGCCAGACATGTGAGCGTTAGCAGGTAAAGGATTTCATTTGGGATACCCCGGCAAGTTAAGTAATTTCTTTTGTACGTTTTCATTGCGTTACGGTTTACGACGCTGTATAATTTTGGTGGTGGTGTGTGCGTTCCCGTCGAGTGATCCGGAAGTGTCAAAAGTGTTGAGTTATTGGCAAAAGTGTGGGTTGTCGGCAAAAGTGTGGGGTAACTTGATACTCCACACTTTTTGTGATGACGCACACTTCCGCTCACGGTTAACGTGATTTAACCAACGGAAATTTAGCATGGCGTTGAGTTAGCGTGACGTCACAGCCGTGGTATAATAATAGTAATATAACATTTGATCTGCACATAAAGGGCAGAAGGGAAGTGCAAGGATTCGTTACCGAACGGCTTACTGCAGACCCAGATTAAAAGTGCACATTAGGTTTGCAAAGAGTAATGCTCGGGGTGCAGAAGGAAAAGGCGAAGGATAGAGGTGGTTAGACGTGTCTTGAAGTAATCCAGCGTTGGGGCGGAAACCAACGAATCATCAAGAGAGTTCCAAACTGGTCCCACTCTCAGAGCGAAGAAGGACCTCCGGGAATTAAGACGGAATCTCGGAAGGACGAGCTTCAGACAGTTACCGCGAGTCTTAGTGAATGCGTTAAGTTAGAAAAATGGTAGTTCCAAAGGGAGCATGCAGTGTACAGTGTTAAAAGTTAGAACAAGGTCCGCCCTCAGGCGCCTGCACTCATAGCTTGAGGAGATGCAGTCGTTGGCTGTATGGCAAAGAATACATGCTAGGTAGCGCTTTAGTTGCTTCGCTTTGGTTGCCTTTGAATGGCTTCAATCCGATCAACATCTTTAAGGAGGTTAGGTGACTGGACTTGACTGGCATACTCAAGCAGTGGCCTGACAAAGACCTCATAAGCCCACAAACCGGTGTTACGGTTTCCAGAGTTAAAACAACGCTGATCTGCGCCTGGCTGCCACAGCAATAGAAGTACAGTGAGTGGTGAATTTCAAATCATTCTGAAACCAAACTCCAAGATCGCGGAAACAGTCAAAAGTTTCCCTCAGTTGGGAATCACCAAGTAAATAATTAAGCCTGCTGGAAGATCCACCAATAGCGAAACTGTGACATTTGTTGGAGGATAGAGGTAGTTGCCATTAAAGGGACCATTCAAAAATAGAGTCGATACTGGACTGCAGACAAGATGTGTCGACCGGTGAAATAACAGGGGAGTGAAGTTTGAGATCGTCAGCAAATTCTTCCTGGGAAACAGAATTTCCATTAGAAGTTAGGTCGTTAAGAAAAATAATAAAAAGCAGTGGTCCCAAAACGGAGCCCTGTGGGACACAACTGATGTGTACTCAACAACAACACGCTGAGTACGTCTACTCATGATAGCGGAAATCCATGACCAAAGATTTCCTTGGAAACCAATTAAGTGAAGCTTAAGTAATAATTTGGAATGGATGACAGACTCGGATGCTTTTTTTTTAAATCAAAAAGAATGATGTGAGTTTGGATGCCCAAGTTGAGCGCCTCTGACTATTTATCAAGTGCCACAAGTAGTTGATGCACCGTGGATCGGCCGGGCATAAACCTAAACTGATAAGAGTTAATAAGGTTAAAAGCGTAAATATGTTTAATCATCGAGTCTTTAATCAGGGATTCCATAATTTTTCAAGGTACAACCGTTAAAGAGATTGGTCGATAATTTTTTGGGTCAGAGGCATTCCCTTTTTTAAAAATAGGGACAACTGATGCAGTGGACCAAATAAGAGGTAGAGCCCCCGTGGAAAAAGAGATTGAAAAAATTATGTGAAGAGCATTAGCAATTTGATCACCGATTTTCTGGCAAAATAAGGAAGAAAAACCAGCAGGGTCCACAGAGTGGCACCGGCTTGAGTCTGCGCAGGGCTTGCACATGTCTGCCACCCCAGATATACAACAGTACAGACAGCGGTTGTACTAGAAGTATGAATCGAACGAAAAGAAGGCGAAGAACCATCGTCCACAATACCGTGACGAGAAACCTGGGAGTTACAAGCTTCAGCCTTTTCAAACG
>JAHWFP010141043.1:29525-51981 GCA_023313725.1 Lithobius niger | reverse complement strand
CATAAGTTTTCAGGCCCCGTCGAGGAGAAAAAGTCATTCTTACAAGTGGTTATAAGGGTTTGACGGTATTAGTACCAGTACTACTAGTATATATAAATATATATATATATATATATTTTTCAATAAACCTTCAAGATAAGGATTGCCTTCTGGTTTCTAGGCTTCTTGTCTTTCAGGTGCATCCTGTACGCGTATGGGCATACAAGCAAACATTGCATTCATCATACTTATTGCATGAAACCTGACACAAGATGGATGTAAGATAACATAGGTGTGTTTACAGAAAAATTCGACCGTGTTTGACCAAGTTTGTTTTTTTTTCGTTAAAACAAGGAACATTTTCCTTACAAGCGGTAACTTGTCGGTACTGAGTACTATACTTACTTTATTTGGCTACATGAAATCACCTGTAGGGAGTATCAATGTATACGAAAATCACATTTGTGGGGGATCAAGATTTTTTTCAGAGTTTCGAAGGGGGGGAAGATCACCGAAAAAGTTGCTGTCGATCACATTTTCATTTCCTCCCCCTCCTCCCCGGCCATAAATAACACCGGTCCCTAACTAAAAAAAAAAAAAAAAGATAGGAACACTAATGCTGTACCACGTGCACTCCAGTTGTTGACACTGAATATAGCTAGACGATTTTTTATTTCATGTCCAATTCAAGCACTGGAAGCTCCGCAAAACGGATAGCTATTACGATCCTTGCTCACAGTTCTTTTAGGTGCGTTACTGTTATGTTGGCCACGCCACACCGTAAATGCGTACTGATGGGGAAGAAAGACCAGTAACTTGACAGATGGGTGGTTCGGGTAAAGTACAGCACTAGAACACTGGGGCAGTCCCCACCCCTTTTATTCAGGAAGCACAAGACAATATCAACAACCAAAAACGGATCGTTAAATTTAAATGTGAAATTTTAAAACTGACACCCTTAGACTCCCGCTATAAGGGTCTAAAAAACAAAACCGAGAAGAAACACGGACAAGCTTCGGCAGTTAGGGTCTATGTGTAAAAGCTTGTCAGTAAGCGGCTGGTAAGCATTAGACCCATACTTCTTGGTGGTTAGCTTAGTTCTAGTCTATTCGGACAGAAGGTATGTAGCAGGTTTTCGTTGTTCTTGGAACATCTTTATAGAACTTTAACAACACAATTTTCATGTAAAGTTTGCATTTGTCTTTTGATCCTTCATAATTTTTGATTATCTTTGCACGAATTGTGTACATATAAGGTGACAACCCATAATGCTCTCTGCTATGAATGCGCTGCCTTGTTCGCTATTAATCTGTAATGGCCGCCATCTTGAAATCATGGCCATTTTGAAATTATGCTCATTATCGTCCGACTTCTTTCCAATTTAGAACGGAGACGAAATAGTTGATACCAAAAGCAGTGAACGTGCCATCGTCACTAGTAATCTCTAATGGCCACCATCTTGAAAATGGGTGGTCATTTTGAAATATATGCTTATAATAATAATATTTGTTGCGAAAGCAATGGGTCTGGCAAGGACCTGGGGGTCTCTAACAGCTAGCTACAATTACATATAAGTACAGTGTATGTAATATGGCCAAGGAATGGTGATAGGAAGATGTTTGGGGACATGCCAGAGACACAAAGGTCCCCGATGGCATCGCCAAACATGTAGGACAGGGGAATGGTGTGAAATGTGTTAAAAGGCCCAAAATGGAGCTGTAAAAAAAAAAAGTATAAACGTCGCTAAAATATTGCAAAGTATGTTTCGGTGAACACTAAAAACTAATGCTTATTATCGTCCGATTTCCTTAAAATGTAGAACGGAGACGAAATAGTTAATACCAAGTGAAACAGTGAATATACCACCGTCAGTAGTAATCTCTAATGGCCACCATCTTGAAAGTGGGTGGCCATTTTGAAATTATGCTTTTTATTGCCTGATTTCCTTCAAATAAAAAAAATTAAAAACGTGTTCAAGTAAAAATAAAAAGGAAGTTACTCCATCTCTAAGAAGTTAGTAAATAAAAAGGAAGGTACTCCATCTGTAAGTTGGTTGTATTGTGCGTTCTTCTCGTTGCAGGCAGTACCGTCAACTGCACTGTTTTATAGTTTAGCTGCAATTCTCAAAGTAATATATTAATAAACAAAAACGGAATATTTAATGTAAAGAGTAAGGGTCTAAAAGTTAAAACCTAGAAGGAACACGGACAAGCTTTGACAGTCAGGGTCTAAGTGTAAAATGTTGTCAGTAAGAGACGGTAAGCAATAAATCCTTACTACCCGGTGGCCAGCTTTCGTCCTTAAGAATAGGAAAGCAATAAATACATTTTGACATCAAACTGTAAGAGACCTCGTGTGATGATCTAACGGTAGTATGGTTTACGTTTCCTGCTTTTGCTTTGTTTTCAAAAGTTTATTTTTCGGTTTGGTAACATGACGGAGTACACGTAATAGAAAGCATTACCGGTTGTCATCTCTTGCCTTAAATCTACGAAATCCGTAGAAGGATAGCATTAAAAATAGGTTCTTTAAAGATATTCCAAGCACAAAAATCTGCTAAATCCGTTCATATACACGTTTCATCCGAATAGAATAATATTTACAAAGTTGGACTTACAGAATCGGCTTAGTAAGTTATTAAGCAAGTCCAATGTTAGTGGGGTGTGTTTTTCCTGCGTTGATTTAGGTTGAAATATTTTTTTCCGGCTTAGTAAAATGGCAGCGTATTCGCAGCAGAGAGCATTATTGATTGTCGTCAATTATCTTAAATGTACGAAATTCGTATAAAAAGAATCAACAATTCTAATGCACCGAAAGTCAAAGGGCGAATTTCACAACAAACTTGTGTTCATAATTTGCTTCAAAGATGTTCCAAGTTCAGGGCCGTAGGAAGGGTAAGGCAGACCTTCCCTGGGGCGCCACACCGAATTCCTGTCAACTGTGTAACCGTGGAAGTGGGCAGTAAAGCGCAAACATATATTTTGACGGATGGCATTCCACGTAAGTTTATAGTTTAGCTGCAATTCTCAAAGTAACACGTATTAATAAACAAAAATGGAATGTTTAATGATAAATTTAAGCGTGTAAAATCAAAACCTAGAAAGAACATGGATTAGCTTTGACAGTCAAGGTGTAGGTGTAAAATGTTGTCAGTAAGAGATGTGCTTGGACTTGGTTTAAAGCTCGTTTCGCAATTTCAGGATTGTTTTCAATCGATTATTAGTTTTTTCTTTATGATCAGATAACCGAAAACTAAAATAAAAAAATAAAAAATGGGTTTGTGCTGTATAGCGGTACTTCATTGTACTTTGCTCCTTGCTTCTTAAGGGGAGGCTTGCATTCGATAAATTCGAAAATAAAAAAAAAAGGTTTTTTGAAGTTATTTTGAAATTTTTCTTTTTAGTTTGTTGTAGATGTTCATCTCTTTATTACCTTAACTGAGATTTTTAGTAAGCCGCAAAATAACATTCGTGAAATTTGTTTTCAATTTCTTGAAATACGCTGTTGGCCTTGGGCGCTAAGGGGGTTAGCTGGCTAAGGCCCTGATTCCAAGAACAAAGAAAACTTGCTACAACCATTCACACATACGTTTCTGTCTGAAAAGACCAGAACTTAGCTAACAACCGGGTCTAATGCTTACCAGCCTCTGGCTGACAAATTTTTACACCTAGACCCTGGCTGTCAAAGATTGTCCGTGTTCCTTCTAGGTATTGACTTTTATAGACCCTTCCTCTTAACATTTAACGTTCTGTTTTGTTTATTAATTAAATATCATCCTTGGTTGTGAGGGTTGAAGCTATACCGGCAATTTCCAATTGTTTCGTGTGTTTGAGCTTCATCCCCCATTGCTACTATATCTTACTTAAAGGTACATTCCTCCCAGCGCCATTTTATAATAATAATATATAATAATATACAATTCACCACAGGAGTGGTAGGAGGTCAGAAGGGTGGTGAGCCACTTACACTGGTCCTTGAAAATTTTAGTAAAAAGAATGACTAATGTGTCAGAATTGGACGCTTAAGAAATTTAACAAGTTCTGGGTACTTGAGACGTCGTTTAAAAAAGTTTAGATTTGGGGCATCTACCACTTCCGCTGGAAGAGCATTCCAAATGGGGACAGTCCGAACGGAGAAAAAATTTCGGCGACAGTCAAGTCGGGAAGCCGGGAATGATAATTTCCAGCCATGACCACGGGTGTTGATGCTTAGTGGGGCCAAATCGAAAAGAGGAAGATCGATACCAACTAAACTGTGAAGAATCTTGTAAACCATTATGAGGTCAAATTTCAGTCTACGAAATTCGAGTGTTTCGAGGCCAGACCTGCGTAGTCTTTCCTCATAGCAAAAATCTCTGAATCCTGGGAGAGCCTTGGTGAATCGCCTCTGCACGAGTTCAAGCAAATCAATGTCACGAACTAAATAAGGGGACCAGACTGGGGTGGCAAACTCCAGCAGGGGTCGAACAAATACCTTATAAGCCCAAATCTTTGTAGAGATGTTTCCTGATTTAAAGCATCTGTTAACGATTGCCGATCGTGAAAAGGCTGTAGCGCAGATTTTGCTACAATGCAGTGATGGTTTAAGGTCACTTGAAAGCCAAATACCGAGGTCGCGAACCTCGGTGGAAGTTGGTAGTAAGTTATCTGCAAGCAGGTAGTCATTTTGTGGCTCATAGTTTCCAACACGTAGGGTGTGGCATTTGTGGATAGATAGTGGAAGTTGCCATGTATGGGACCACTGTACAACTTTAAGAATTTCGGTCTCCAATGCACGGTTGCAACCAACAGATAGAATTTCGGATCCAATTTTCAAATCATCGGCAAATTTATACCCGAAACTGTTTTCCCCGGTAAGGTCGAGATCATTTAAGTAGATCAGAAAGAGAATTGAGCCCAGGACAGATCCCTGTGGGACACCACTAGGAACACTTGTCCAGGACGAGGATGTATCGTCCAGGATTACCCGTTGAGTTCTGTCAGCCAGGAAAGACTAGCCACTTTCCAAGGTCACCGGTAATACCACACCCCTCCAATTTCAGAAGGAGTTTTCGGTGAATGACTGACTCAAATGCCTTTTTAAAGTCGAAGTATACCAAGTCCAATGGTATTCCAAGATCCCGCGCGCTCGTACATCTCTCGAGTACAGCCAGCAATTGATGTGTCGCTGATCTGCCTGGGAGAAAACCAAACTGATCGCTTTTGATGATAGAGTACTTGTCAAAGAAATTTAGCAAGGTGTCGCGAATGATAGATTCCATAATTTTACAAGCCACGCTAGTAAGCGCGATCGGTCTGTAATTAGACGGATCAGATGTAGATCCCTTTTTAAAAACGGGGACTACATTTGCCTTGAGCCAAGGTTCTGGCAATTTGCCCTGAGAGTAAGAAATGGAAAACAACCTAGATAATGGGTAGATGATATTTTGCGCAATTTCTTTAAAAAGGAACGCAGAAAAACCGTCCCGGCCACATGACTTACTTGGTTTTAACTTGTGCAGAGATTTCAAAACCAATTCTGGTGTAAAAACAGTTTGTGGGCACGAAACACCCAAAGTAGTTAACTGACGTCTGGCGGTGACGGTAGATTCGTCATCTAAAATACTATTTGACGCAAATATATCACAAAACAATTGTGCTTTGTCCTGAATGTCTGTAAGGAATGAACTTCCAGATTTCAGAGGTGGTATCTTGCGCAATTTAGAATTTTGTTTCCTAAAAAGTTTAAAAAGTGCGGCCTGGTTTCCTTCACGGAGGGTCGAAATTTCGTTAGACGAATGCCTTGCTTCAACAGCATTCGAATATTCAATCTGGGCGTTTTTGTAAGCAAGTAGGGCTTCATTGCTGTGGAGTTTCTTACAATTTTGCCATTTTTTAAGTTTAACTCTTTGGAGCTTCCGTATATGGCTTGGTGTAGGATTTTTTTTAAAACTTTGTATTGAAGCAGCGTGTGGCTGGTTTTGGCTTAAAGCCACATGGCCAGCAAGTACCTTTTGAAAGCATGACCAAGCATTCCCAATATCTTGGTGAATATCGAACATTAGTTTTTCCCAGTCAACGCCCGAGAGTGACGCACGGAGACTATTCATATCGATCTTCCCCTTGTGTAAGAAACCAATGGGTTTAGAATTTAAAAAAGCTTCCTTATCTGAATAGGTTAAATTTAGAGAGAAGTTGACAGCACAGTGGTCGCTGTTTCCGATGTGTGCACCCACACAGATGTCAAAAACCAGGCGATCGTCGTTTGAAAAAATAAGGTCAAGTGTATTCTCCCCTCTAGTTGGTTTGTCCACCACATCCACCACATCAAGTAAAGCCCAAAACGTCTATTTGCTTATCGTTAGACTTTCCCTTGCTAAAAATCCGTTTTAAAATGTGGCATCTACGAGATTTTTTGTTGAATATTGGGGGAACTATATTTACGGTATCTTACACGTATATGATCCTTTGCGTGCCTACAACAACCTTGAAGTTTCATCTGTGTGTGCGCATGTACTAATTTTAATCGTTTGCTGATAATTACTGTGAGATCGAAATTAAAATTAATTATGCCAATAGATATTATACTAGCCTAAAAAATTGCAAATTGTGATGTTAAAATACGAAAATCATTCCGGTTTGTGACAACACAATCTTTAACTTGATGTTGTTTCGTAATATTCCCAAAGCCACCTGAGATAGTGGCTGCGCTCCACGCTGCGAGGAACGCAGCTACTATTTCAGTTGTGCTTGGCGATGTTAACATGTGTGGAGGCGATCTGAGCGAGGCTGTTATACGACAGGCAGAATGTGCCTTTAATATGATGTAAAATTGCATCTCGCTTACCATGAACTCTCCAGTCAGGTTTCATCTCTTGGCGCAGAAGAGAAATATTATTATATGATGCAACAACAGCATCAAGAGCATTGATTCCCATCCAAGGTGCACTAGAAGCGTGAGCCTCTTTGCCTGTAAATTCAATCTCCATCTAACAGAAACAAAACGCATTGGGTTAGATGCAGTAAAGCAAAACAAAAACTTTTATGTATTTTAATTTACTTTGTGTTCTAATCTTGATATCAGTCTGAAAATAATAGTGAAAGTACTTAGCTCTAATATTTACGAAACTTAAGTTCTACCTCAATCTTTAAAGGCAGAGAAATGTAACTGCTGCAAGAAGATGCTACGATGGGTATCGTGCCACCTTATATCTTTAAATCAAATTGTAGAAGGATAACTCGGAGCCTATCATGCCCCAAATCAACTCATATTTCGAAATATCCCACGTTTTTCCTTTCTAATCTCAGAACGTGGACAAATTGTAAAAAGATTATTTTATTAACCAAATGATCTTTGCTTACATATTCTGGCTAGTTTTTACATGTTAAATGCCAAAACTTGTAATATCCTGGGATACTATAGTTATTTGCCCGTTATTCTTTCTCTTGAATTCATTTTCTGTAAAACATAGGTAAAGGGTTTCTGCATTCTATTGTGTGAAGATAGATATTCTCCTGTTATCCTTTTCTTGCATGGTTCTTCTGTAAAATCCAACTACGTTCTATTAAATCTGCATTCTTTTGTCGGTTGATAAGACCTAAATAGACATAAATCGCTGATTTTCGCTGTTGGCTTAATTTCCAATTTTCCTTAGGTTGATAAGACCGACAGGTATGGACGGAAATATGTTGTTAACAGGCTCAGGGACGAAAAATATCGGGAGCGCCTTCTCCTCCCTCACCCCTCCTCCCAACAAAAAGTCTTGAGTATGGGTCTTATCGGGTGAAGGTGAAGGACTTCAATCATTTCGTATCCAGTCAGTATGTCAGTATTCCCCCCCCCCCCCTATTCTGTCTTCGATATGCTTAGGCTTGTGTGCAAAGAGTGCCCAACAAGTCCGAAAATTTAACAATTTTCTTTTATCCCTTTTGCCTATTGGCATTCACTCTTCCTGACATTCCTGAAAATATCGACTGAAAGCCAACTTTTTTTAACGATAATGAAAAGCCTGTTGGCATGAATACGACATGGTACACAGATTGGGTTGGTTGAGAAACCATAGGTGCCGTCCTGCGTGTGGTGTCAGAAAGCAGGTTAACTAGCAGGCTGTTATTTTACAAAAAAGCTTGATGAAGTACGTTTATTAATACAGGAAAGGTCCCCTTAATATTCTAATTCCTAGTCTGCAGGAAAGAGTGACTTTTGTAGATAGCCTATATCCTCAAATATTTTGAGTTCACAAAAGTCTCACATAAACTTTGGCTAATTACCAAGGAAAATCAACGGGCTTCGATATTGTTAAATTATTATAGATGCAAATTTATTCCGTTGCCTTTGGAACCTAAATGTCAGATGCCTGAGTGGGAAACAACCCTAGAAATCTGAGACCAAGCATCGAAGCCCCAATGCTCAGCAGCATATTTGTGTAGTTATGCTGCTTGATAGGGGCAGTGATTGGGTTCAAATGTGGAGGGTTCAATTCCCCACACAGGCGGTGTCATCTTTAAGTAAAATAAACGCAACAGAAATGGGTTTACAATTGTAATTATTTAATCTTATTTAATGAAGAGTGCACCAATGAAAAGTGCATCCAATTTGCAACGGTATACCAGTAAACCCGTTTAACAGTATATTCGATTATGTAAGGCGTGTGTTTTGGAAACGGAGAGTGCTAGAAATTATTCGTATGTAGAAAGCAGATCGTAGAATGTAATTAATCGTGCAGGTCATTTGAAGATGACGATAGACAACAAATCCAAGTTCTTGCTCAGTGGTGCATAAGGTTTCACTCCTGCTGTATCTAGATGTTCGATCCCAATCTAAATCACTGCACCAAATCATTTAAAATACACACTCGATAAAATATAGTTTATCCTGAATCTTTCTTTTTGAAATTACAATCGTACTAACTCTCTTCTCTGTGTATTATGTTTTGATAGATACGTTTATTACACTCCAAAGCCTTTCATGAGATACACTGGCAACGAAATTACATGAGTGGAAATCTGTGTCGCAGAGTAAACTCGTGTGCAGCACAGAACTATCAAGAAAAATAATTAATGCGTCAATCGATAGCAACAAGTTCTGCATGAAGTAATAGGAAATACGTCAAATTAAAACAGACTCCAAAAAAAAGTCAATCAGGTGTATATCGACAAAAGTTTAAAAGATACATGAAGCAATAAAGATACTAAACATTAAGAATAACAAAATTTCTTACTGCGTGATTACTTACTGAGTGAATAGCCAGAGTCGTTGGTCCAACAATATTGACAGGCGTAGGGTGAGCCATCATGGCAAAGTCAATTCCTTCTAATGCACCAGCTTGAATGAGAAGCTCCTTTCCTCCGCCACCTTCCTCAGCTGGAGTACCAAGTACCACTAACTGAAAAAGAAAAAAATACACTTTATATTAAAATCTTCTTCAACAATTCTTTTTTTTGAATTTGTCATTGCAAGATTTGGGCACCAATCATTCACACTTGGTGTACACAAAGAGGCTTCTCAATGATTACTCCAAACTCTTCAGGGACAAAGTGCACAAAATGATTATCACTAACTATCTCGTGTAGACAACCTTATCCCACTTCCAGAAAATGCTGTTGTACTCAAGTCGATTTTACCGAGTAAAAGATACGAGGAAGTGCCTAGTAAAATTGTCTCTCTCATCGCCGAAACAACAAAACCTAACATAAGCAGGTGGAATCTGTTTCCACATAATATTATTTTTATTTCTATTGCTTCGTAACCTTCTATGTAGCTTAACTAAACAATTTGTATTACTGTTCTTAGAAACAAACAAACAGCATAGAAATAAGACAAAAACTAGTTTGCTCCACCAAGTTTTAATTGCAGCATTTGTTAACTTTAACAAACCCGTCTTCATTGATTGAAAAAAAAAAAATATTTACATCAATTTTAAGTAATTCCTTTTTTTTTTTTACTTTTAGATGATTGTACTCCTCTAAAAAAAAATAACCAAGTTAAACAAAGAAACGGGAAATGTGATATTGTAGGTCTGAAACAACTGTTTACCAAAGCATTCCTTTATGTAATTTAATTCTAAAGTTTTTACTGCCCATGATAAATTGGATTCATGTTTTTTAAGTGCCATGGGAGAAGGCCTCTACCGTCTTCAGCGTATACGTTTATATATACGTTTACATATGCGTGCGAAGACATTCCCACTTTACCATCGATCCTTTACTATCGAACTCCAACATCAGTCAATAGGGTATGTAACACACGGTCCACCAATAAGCAAAGCGTCTATGCAATAATCAACATGGAGCATGTAAGGCTGCTGCATACTCGAACAAAGTGCTGACAAATAACTCTCTTCAAAGAAATACACAATTGAAGAATGACAGGTTGATTAGCAGCAAACTGGATAAGCAAATGGAAATCGGGCAACGCCTGGCAAGCGCTCACCTACGATCGCCAGCTAAAATGTCTAAATCTGAAAGTAACTCTTCTCCAGGAAGACTTCTAGCCTATATTATCACCTAATATTACACGGTTTTTCATCACGAATGGTGATGGTGAATGGTGTGCTTAGTTGAAGAACACACCACTTATTCACTGTGATCGACGCAGAACGACGAGGGAAGAGTACTGTAGGTGCCATGATGGATTTATGTCATGACAGTGTCACACCTAGGACGATATATTCCCGGATTGACCGATTTAACGCGCAGCCAGATGTGATACTTCCGTTTTGAGATTATGGGATGGCAGCCGCCGCAAAGATTGTCATGGTGCAAAATGTCGGAAAAACTCAAGGCCGACGAGTAGGGTAAAACACGCATAGCTGCAGTTAAACTGCGATCTTTACAAAAATTCTAGCACAGACAAAATTTTGAACTAGCTATTCGATTTTATAAATTTCTGTTTGCTTCGTTTTTATGATACGTTTTCACATTTGTGGCAACCTGCCCAATGTATGCATTGCCTTCGTCGCACAATACAGGGGTGACTACGATAGAAATGTGAACTATGGGATGGATACGGCTGCACGAATCTCATTCAGGCGAGAGCAGAGGCGAGAACAGTTTCTACCAGACGTTGCCATATTTCTTCTATTTTTAAAATTGTTGCTTTAATCTGAAATTTCTGTTATGCTCTTTATAAGGGTTACAGTAATAAATAAAATAAATAAATAAATAAGTTCAATAAGTTTCTTTAAAGTTAGAACGGATTGGTTGACGGCTTGAAGTGCAGTCGGGAAGTGGCACCTACCTGGGTCCTACCTACATAATTTTTACTTCGGAATATTACGAAATCCAGCCTACAGAGGTGGTTTTGAGCCAGAATTTATTTATCGTTTTTTTGGTAACCATGTTTGTTTTTTTTTTTTTTTTTTTTTTTTTTGCAAAACTATTCATCATGTTATGACCGTAAGAGGCGTTTTGATAATTTCAAATAAAGTTGACGTTCAAGTATGGTTTAGTCGAACAATTTTTTTTCCCCACGCAACTCAAATGTAAGTTCATTAGTATAGGAAGTAACGTATAATGGCACCGAGCAGTAAAAACCTCAAATTCATTAAACTCTAACATTTGACGAGTCAAAATTATATCGATCTTGCAAACTGCAGCCAGTAAACTGAAAATAAAAATTCTACTCAAAATTTGGTTGGAGGTATTTTGTCATGAAAAAGTATTTGATTAAAAATTCCATTTAAGGTAAATCATTTATGTAACACAAAGATTCACCGAGCGTGTGTCTTCTCCCCTCTTGTACTGTTTCAGAGATTCACTATTGCCGAACACTCGTCGTTCGTGCACAACTCCTATTTATTTATCGTGGCCGTGTCAGTATGGCTCAGTGGTAGGACCTCGGCCTTTGGTTTCAAAGGTCGTGGGTTCGATTCCCCGCTTAGGCAGCCTCACATATAAGTCCTAAAGGCAACGTAAATAGTTTGCATCTGTATTTATTTAACTCTTATTTAAACTTAGTATTGAAAAGGGCGCACAAAAAGGAATGCTCACGTTTACACACATTGTGACCACCCATCATGTTAGACTTCCGCATAGCGAGAGCGGCCTATTAATTTGCGTAGCGTAGTGAGGCTTACTACGCTAATTTGGTTGGTGGCTGTAATCACGGCTATGAGAACGTGACTACCATTGCCACTACAATACACTTCACTGCAGGTACGCAGTCAGGTCACGTGCAATTGTTTCTTTACTTACAGTGGTTTGTTACAAATATTGGAGAATGTTTCGTATCCAGTCTCTGGGTGGGATAGGCTACTTACTGCAGTGCAGTTTATACCACTATCTTTGACTGACTGTAACTCCTTTACTTTTGTTTCAAATTTCATTCTGTTTTTTGCTTTGGCACTGGTTTGTGGTTCTCTATACCTTTCTAAGTTACACCGATTTTCTAGGACGCATAGTTTAGAAGTTAGCAGTGAGATGACCTTGAAGAGTCATGTCAAGGTCATTCACTCACACATAGTAAAGTAGTCCCAGACCAATTTGCAAGTCTGCCAACTTATTATTGAAGGAATATTCATTGCTATAAAATGCTGGTTCCTGACACGGACGTCTGACTCACCCTGCATAAGAGTACAGGCAGAAGTAGAACCATAGCATTGTTAGCACCCGTTAATTTGGGCAATTAAAGAAGTTGCCATCTGCACAGACTCATCCGTTGGTTTGGGCAACAGTCACTGGAGTTGACTTCTGCATAGACTCATCCATTGGTTTGGGCAACAATCACTGAAGCTGCCTTCTGCACATCCATTGGTTTGGGCAACAATCACTGAAACTGCCTTCCACACAGACTACAATCCATTGGTTTGGGCAATAATCAATGAAACTGCCTTCTGCACACACAGTCATCTGCAGCAATCACAGAAACTGACTTCCACACAGACTGTCATCCGTTGGTTTGGGCAACAATCACTAAAACTGCCTTCTGCACAGACTCATCCATTGGTTTGGCACCAATTGCTGAAACTGCCTTCCACACAGACTGTCAGCCGGTGGTTTGGGCAACAATCACTGAAGCTACCTACTGCATAGACTGTCATCCGTTGGTTTGGGCAACAATCATTGAAGCTGCCTTCCACACAGACTGTCATCCGTTGGTTTGGGCAACAATTGCAGAAACTGCCTTCCGCACGGACTGTCATCTGTAGGTTTGGGCAACAATCACTAAAACTGCCTTCCGCACGGTCTGTCATCCTTTGCTTTGGGCAACACCACTGAAACTGCATTCAGCACAGACTATCATCCGTTGGTTTGGGCAATAATCACTGAAGCTGCCTTCCGCATAGACTGTAATCCATTGATCCGTTGGGTTTGAGCAACAATCACTGTAGCTGCCTTTCGCACAGACTGTCATTCGTTGGTTTGGGCAACAATCAACAATTAGGACGGACTATGTAACGTCACTTAATGACAAATTCTTCAAGCAGAAACATGAGCTTTCCAACAACGTAATACATCACAAGATATTTACAATCAACCAGAAGAGGCATTGTGGAAACGCATCCGAGGAAATTCTTACCATGTCCTGGGATGGGTTATTTTCATTTTTGGGAATGAATTCCAGGAGACTCTTACCTGGGTTGTGTAAAAAACAACGCAACAAACGTAACGTTGTTATAATAACAACGTAATAAGCTAAAAAGAAAAGCACCGACGAAATCAGTTCTTCTAACAGCACTTTAAACATCATCACAACTTACTAGACTGGAGTGGGTTAACATTGTTTGATTCGTTTCAGAAAGTTTTATTAATGTGAATAAGAGGTACCTTTCCTACAAAGCTGTTATCTTCATCTTTTTCCATAGCTGCTTTGATTCCAATCGCAGTTCCAACTCCTACTTCGGCAATGAGATTATGGCCACAAGCATGGCCGATTTCAGGTAAGGCGTCATATTCACACATGACACATATGGTGGTGCCACCAGTTCCTGTTAGTAATACATTAACACGAATTAATTAGCACGAATTACACCTTTTTGTTGTACATTAATATTTATGTTACTGTTAATGGTTTTTTGCATTAAACATTTTGTTATTAGGATTTGGCATAATCTTTAACGCGTTTGGCACTCTTTAACGCTTTGTCAATAAGAATGTGATAAACCCCAATGAAACTATCAAATGCTCCCCAAAAGATTGCATTTTGTTCAAATAGGCTAAAAGTATGAGCAAGTTACTAAGTGAAAGCACACTGTCAGCTGACGAATGCTGTATTCCATCAACAAAATCGTTGGTATAGTTATGAGGATTCTTGAATGTACTGTAAAAGAAAATATTGTAAACGATGACGGGCCTTCGTAGAGTTTGTAAGTAATCTGCTATTTCCCTATTCCAGAATAGAATGCAACTCAACGGTGATGTTCTGCTGTGCGTTTGCATGTAAATAAACAAACAAGTGAAAGCAGGCATGTGCACAAATTGCGTCCAGCCATCACGCCACGCACGTTCCATAAACCAGCCCTAAGTATAGTTTGTTCCACATTATGTTTTCAGAAAACTGACTGGATGACGACTCGTTTCCTTGCACTAAAAGTGCAAAAACATGTGGATATCACATTTGTAGACTCAACAAAGTTACTATTAAAGTTTACGAATGGGATGTTTACGGATTTTTTGCACTCGTAGAGGAAAAGACGTGGCATCATGTAGTCAGTTTTCTGAAAGCATAATGTGGAACAGACTATAGTTCATGACGGTAGTTTAGATTCGGTGTGATTTAAAATTGACTTGGTCTAATTGTATTTTCATGGATCAACACTTTTTATTATTGTCATAAACGTAACATGGTCAAATTCAGCCCGAAATGCTCTTGGTAGCTTGTAACTTCTTTCCACCTTAAACCCTTTCTTGGTTTAATTGTATTTTCATGGGATCAACTGTATTTAGTATTTTCATGTGATCGACCATTGTTAGTATTGTCATAGACTTACCATGGTCAAATTCGGCCCGGAATGCTGTTGATAGCTTGTAACTTCTTTCTACCTTAAATCCTTTCTTCTCGAGGTAATCGGTGAGTACCTCATGTGCGTGAACTTCCTTGAAGTTGAGTTCTGGATGATTCCAGATGGATTGACTGATTTCATTGAGACCTTCTGAATCTTTGTAGATGGCATCGTGAATCACTGTTCTCAGCTTTTCAAACGCCATATCTGTGGGTTTCAACAGTAGTTTGTGAGTATAGGATAATGGTAATTTTTTTTTATGGTTAAAGGGAATAATTTACGTGGTCGATTTCGGCCTACGTCGAGCCGAAAAAAAATTGACAGCATAAATTATCCCCGGCAACCTTAAAAAACTAAACGTGTTAAAATTCGTACACTGAGGTACCTAGCTTACAAACTGGCTTAACCGAGAAAAACGTTTTTTAAGGGAACTTCATGGTGTGTATTCTGCAATTTTGATGTAATAGTTACTGTCGCAATTTGCTCTTTGCTTGGATATTTGCATTACATCATTTGCTTCCATTTTGATCGTGCATATGCTGCACTGACAGCGATGCTGGTGAAATAAATTATAATTCCTGTCCCGGTGAGTAATTTCGTTTGCAGGCAAAGTTGCATTGCTTTCTTCTTTTATCAATGAGGAAATTCTGAAACTCATGGAATCGCTCAGCAAAGTAGCACCATACCATACTAACACTGGGAGATCTACACGTGGTTAATTTAATAACTCACAGCCGTCACCGAGAATAAATTTTGGTAAGGGACCGGTCATTATTTATCAATGTGGGAGGGGGGGAAGGCAATTGGTGGGATCATGAAGTTTTTGAGACCTTTCGATCGAGGGGGGGGGGGGGGGGTCATAAATTTTTCAGGTCCCGTCAAGAGCGAGAGTCAAAATCAAACTGACCAACTGGAAGAAAAAGTCAATTCAGCAGTGAAACTTTCTAAAAACGCCTCAACCTCCAGACCCCCTACTATGTTAGTGTTTACAAGGTTTTGAAGCTATTAGTACCACTGTGCAAGTATAGTTTTTGCAAAGAACTTTGAAGAAACTCCTTGGCACCTGGTTTCTTCTCCTTCTTCTGTCTTTCGGGTGCTAACTGTGTTACGTATGTGGGCATACAAACAAACAGTGTGTTCATCACACTTATCGTTTGAATATCAACAGGAGATTGGTGTAAGGAACATTTTATAGAACATTTTAACCCAACATGTCTTTTCATTAGAATCGAGACACGTTTCCTTACAACTAATGTTAACTGTCGGTGTTGAGAGCTACTTATTTAATTTCGCTACAGTACTAATCTTGGCTACAGGAAACATCTGCAGAAAAACGCATTTTTTGGGAGGGGGGAGGGGGGGCGTCACATTATGTTTGGACCTTGAGTGGGGGGTTCAAGATTTATTCAGGATAAAGAAGAAGATGTCATCGAAAATTAGGTAGTCACATTTTCATTCCCTCCGGCCCCCTCCCCCCGGCCATAAATAATGACCGGTTCCTAACCCACATATTTTCTATGGGTTATAACTGATAAACAGCAACACTTTTTTACTACGACTGAATTTTCTAACTAAGCAATAAAATATGCACTACATACACAAACACTATACCAGATTGTTCAGGATGTCGGTATTTTTTGTATCCGCCGAAAAAGACAACGAACGTAAAAATGAGATAACTAACTTGTACAAAACCAGTCGATGAGTTTCAAGGTAGTCACCTAATTTTCTGTTGGATACAAAACTAAGAAATTATCGGAAGCATATGGAAAGTTAAACTCGAAAAGTGGCCGCTTCCACCAAAAGTGACGATTTGCATCAATGATTTTTAGAATGCACTTGCTGGATCCATCGATGAGCGTCGGCGACCAAAGTCACGAAAGATACGCTTTTAAGAAGGCGTGCTCACCATCGTACACATTTCTGCTGCAAAGGGCGTTGTTAAGCATTTAAGTTAAACACATTTATTACTATACTTAAAGTAGTGACTTCTACCTTTTTTCTAGTTTAGTTGGGACGTTGTGTGTGATGACAACCTTGACCGTTTGTTAATTATATTTGCATAAATAATAATAGCGAATCAAAACGGAGGACAGCCATTTTTATTCGGTGAATTCAGAGGAGAAATCGCCTCGAAGAGCCTCGATGACGTCACACTGAGGCATCAGAAAATTCAACGCGCATTTTCGAACAACTCTGACGAGATGTGACTATAGAGCGCTGAGCAGCTCACTGAGTTCAGGAAAGGGCTTATTCATCCAAAAGTAAGCAAGATTTAAGGTTCTTTTATTTACTACTACAAGTTTTGGTTGTAATTTTAGGTACGTTTAGTAAATGTACAGTAGTTTGTGTAGCTACAGGTAAATAATGTGGTGGTCTGTAAGCATTGGGTTACAACGTAGTGTGGACAATGTTACGCCACGTTATTTATCGTGGGTATAAAATACACATACACAGACTGACCTCTCACATTCATGTCTAAAATTATAGGTATTATATGAATTTTGTACAAAAATATAAGAGAAGTGTAGGAATTTAATTGTAAAATTATACGCAGAATGTCAGTTTTGTTGCTGTACCCAAATATATATCAGTCACATTGTCGATCATTTTCCTTATTTTTACTTTCAATCTTGTTGTACCCTTAAAACTGCAACCTTCTATCTTACATTACCTCTTTTTTTCTGTGCTGCAGTGATGATTATCTAAGATACTGATATAGTCGTCATATCTTTATTTGTTGGCCAGGACTTATTTACGGTGTTACTAATCGGTTGAGTCTACTGTACGGAAATATGGGATTTATAGGAAATTTTGTTGAATTGAAGGAAAAAATTGGGTTTCTAAAAAATGTAGGAAAAAGTAGGATATATAGGATGAGTGGTCAGCCTGCATACGCTTCCTCAACATGCCCATTTACTTCAGGATTGTGTCAGTGTGTAATGTTGTGAATGTTACGGCAGAGTTATGAAAATTCGGTGGTTATAAAAAGTTTGAGGTTGTCGACTTTAACCACAGTAAAAGTGGGTCATCAAAATTAACTAAAAAAGAAGAGTTCCTAGTGGCGTCCTGCAGGGCTCTGTGATTGGTCCACTGTTGTTTTCACTGTATATCTTCGACCGCCAGGTGGTAAATCACTCTGATGAAAAGACTATATTTGCTGATGATGTGAAGCTGTATCACAGAATTATTGGTAAATCTGGCCGTCTACTTTTGTCTTCAGCTTTGAGCTCCCTTACGGACTGGTCCATTTGGCAACTGCCACTAGCGGATTTATACTAAATATAATGTTTTTCATATCGTTCAAGCAAATAAACTGAACGATTATTATAATCTCTGGAACTCCCTTGGGGCATCTCTGTGTTGTAAAGGATTTGGGTTTGTGGTTCGATAGTAACCTGAAGAGTAGCGCCCATTGCTGCAATGTTATTAAGACAGCCAGACAGAGAGCTGATATCATACATATCCAGTCCGGTCCCCTCATCTTAATAAGAACATTGATAACGTTAAGTCTGTGCAACGCTCGTTCACCACATTTTTGCCAGACCTCTCTGAGATGAGCTACATGAATCGAATTAGTATTTTGGGCGTTGACTCCCTCGAGCTTCGCCAATTAAAATATGATTTGAGTCTTAGGTACTCCCTTTTAGACGACCATTGTAAATTTAATTACGGTCGTTTCCTCTCTTTTAACACCTCATCCCAAACTAGATGGCATGTGCTAGTGCTGGTGACGCAGACCTTTTCGAGTGATTGTACAAAGTTTTTCTTTTCAAACCGCGTAGTGAGTGTGTGGAACGCTCTACCGTGTGAGGTTGTATTGGCTCCCTCATTGGGTATTTTTTAAAAGAAAATGGCTGAACAAAGGACGATACTATTCCAAAACTTTAGATGAAACTAACTAAACTTTAACCGTAACTTTACTGTCAAGGTGTCTGTGGGGCCCTTTTGACCTGTTGCTTTTGCAATAAATTATTTATTTATGTATTTATTTATAGGGTTTTGAAATTAACCTTCTATAAATACCACAGTATTAATCTGGCGCTTCGTTAGTGCAACGTTATCATCGTTATTGTTAGTCTTCTGTACGCCGTAACCGGCGAGAAGACTATTGCAACGACTTTGTCCGTCCGTCCGTCGCTTTTTTCAACTTCGCCACAGTACCAGATATTGACGACCATTCTTTACAACGTCCATTGTTTACAATGTCCATTGTTTAATAGACTGCTTCGACGCGTCCATTGTTTACAACGTCCATTGTTTAATAGACTGCTTCGACGTAACTAAATTAAATAATAACAGCATGATAGAGGTGTGCGCCTCAACATTGGAAGTGGATGAACTGTACAGAAGACCGGTGCGACTAGGCAGTCGCTGTAGCCGCTTGTTTATTAAGTAACAATTACGTACACAATTTTATTAATAATTGTGTTTGGTGGAAAGAAGGAAAGTTATCAAGTAATCCTATGCTTAACACTGTTCGTCATAGTTAAATTCACGGTGATGACATCAAATTAACACAACACCACACCATACTGAAACAGTAAGAGTTCCACACGGTTAATCTGAAAACACAGTCGTCACAGTGAGACTCTGATAACCGACATATTTGCTGCGGGCTAACACTGAAAAACGCCAACACTTTTTTTCACCGACTGAATTTTCATAACTATTCAAATAAATGCAGCAATACTATACCAGATAGAACAGGAGGTCGGTATTTTTCCTATGCACCGAAAAAACACGAACGTAATGTAGAGCTACGCATAACTTAGTTGTACAAGGCCAACCGATTAGCCTTAAAACAGTCAACTAATTTTCTGTTGGATACGAAAACTAAGAAATTACTAAGAATTACCGGAAAATAACTAAAAGTTCAAATAAAAAGACACAAATCGCTGTAAATAATATTAGGGAATATTGGAAATAAGCCATCAGAGAAAATTATACACTAGAAATAACGTAGTTCAATAAGCCACCTTCGTGCGCTTACGTTTCGTTGGAGTGGCATGACCCAGATTCGAACCGGCTACCCAGTTCACCCCCTGATCACTGACATAGCACCTTAACACCTATGGCCACAACCTCCACTAGCATTTATACGATAATTTACTGAACCCGTTATTAAGGTCCAACAGTGACTGGGACCGAATGTGGAGGATGTGACCATAGCAGTTAAGGCGCTACGCAAGCGATCTGGGGGCGAACTGGGTAACCGTTTCGAATCCGGGTCGTGCCACTCCGACGAAACGTAAGTGCATAAAGGTGGCTTACTGACTATGTTATTTCCAGTGTATAATTTTCGCTGATGAATAATTTTCGATTTCCTTAATAAAGGTTCAAACATGAACCCTCTTTCAACTTAACGGTTGAAACGTGGGTTTGCTTACCTGAAACATTATTACATTAACGAAAAAACGCAACAATTTCCCTGTCCAAGCAAAATTCCTGGGGTCACTGTCCATGATAACTTTACAACTCATTATTCGAATGATTCCAAACCCTCCTCGTCGATCAGTTTGTGGATTTATTATAAATCAATAAAACTTGATCAGAGATTTCAGTTTTTTAATGTCTAATATAATGCGAAAATTTTGATCGGTCCTTGGAAGAAAGTAAATTTAGGGAAAATCATGAAAAATGAATGTACAATAAATAAAAGACTGGATCTGTGAGACGATACCTACAAGGAACTCGCTAAAGTCTGTCAACAGAATAGTGTCAATAACGCCTTATTTACTGCTGAGTTCGCATCCATTTTGGGGCAGTCTGACAAATGTGAATAAAGTTAAAGTTAAGAACGATTTTTGTAATGAAGAAATTTCTGATTGGAATTTCTATGGTCCTATGTTTAACTACAACCAGTGCGGTAGTGCGGCACATGACACATACCAGGCACATGACTAGCTAATCACAGATGATGTCAATTTAGAAACAGTTCTTTTTTAACATATTTCCGCCAATCGTTTCAGCTTTTAGCCATAGTTCAGTTTATTAAATTAGGCAAACTGTTGGTGTTTGAGCCTCTTTGTGCACTGGCGAAAAACGTAAACTACTCACTTCAATACAAAAATTTTAAAAATCTGGGTGATCTTATAAGGGGGATTAACGCAACTCACATATGTAAAGGCTGGAAAGCCATGTTTCTAAAGCATGACAACATGCCTTTGACTTCGGGATTTTTTCCTCTGGGGGATTTATTTTCCAGGGTTTATGATCCAAGGATTTATTTTCCGGGTAATTTCTTTTTGCTTCCGGGAAGTTTTTCCTGTGTTGCGTTTAACCTTGTAAATTATGGAGGTGAGTTTTTTTTTTTTGTCTGATTTAGCATTAGCAAAACAGTTTCTATCCTAAAAGAGAACTATACTGTTACTTACCAAAGTTGAACGACAGTATAGGGACAGAAAACTACAAATGAAACAAACAGTGACACGACTGACGAGGAAAAGACTTGAAAACTGATGTGATAATTCGAATTCCAGCTGACGAAACATTTTAAAAATAATCACTTATCAGCATCGGAATACTGATTTATGATAAGAATTTGTTTAAACCTACAATCACTCTGACGTAAGAATTGTTACCGCTTAATAGTTACATTGAAAGTAATCATTTTATCTCTGAGTAATACTGATAACGAAGATGTGATAACTATATATGGCCTGATAGCGGCGTTTTACTAAATCATTACAAGGCATGAGACGCTTGCCGTACTGCGACCGTCTTAAGAAACTTGGACTCGACTCGCTGGAACTTCGACGGCTGAAGGCCGATCTTACTCTAGCATTTAAGATAATCCATGGGCTCTTGTCGATTGATCTGCCTTTCTCCGAATTAAGTCCTGTAACCTGGACGAGGAGCCATAGTTTCAAATTAATCATCCCGCATGCACGACTCAATTGTAGACATCATTTCTTTGCCATTAGAGTTGCCCGAGTTTGGAACTCTTTGCCGAGTGCAACAGTATCTACATCCAATGCAAATATTTTTAAAAGGTTGTTGTCACTGGTCGACCTATCATCATTTTTAAAAAGGTCTGAGAACTATGCATATTAATTGATTAACCAATTTTACTTTGTGCTCCTACTTCTGAGGTTGTCTACCGATACATTTTATTGTACATAACTTTACTTTTACTCATTTTCATTTTTTATCCTCTTGATCGCTTTTACAATGTTTTTATTACAGGTTGCCAGGCGATTGGTGAATCTGTTACTTTCCTTTCCCGCAGCTTAAATGCTGTCCTTTTTTGGCTGGATGTCAGTGACTCCCCGGGGTCCTTTTCTGACCGGCGTGCTACTGCACCATTCTTTTTATTATTATATTATTATTATGGCCTGATAGGTAAAATATCTGTGAAGAATATTAGATTGGCCAGGGCCGAATTTAGGATTTTACCTACCACCTAGGTCCTAGGGGCTACACACATGTTGCCGTCCCCCGCTCAATTTGTATTTTTTTTAACACAAAACTTACGCCCATCTTCCCGCGACGTAATCTTCCTAACAACTAAACTCGTACTCTTAAATAAATATATTCAGTTATGCAAGTTTCCCG
>JAHWFP010141043.1:0-14232 GCA_023313725.1 Lithobius niger | reverse complement strand
GTTATTTCTTGTGTATGATTTTCGCTGTTGGCTTAATTTCCAATTTTCCTTAGTATTATTTCCAGCGATTTATGTCTATTTATTATTGTTAGTTGAAATAATCCTATTTGATCAATTGTTGTAACAATACATAGCTTGGTTTGTCTGTACATAATGCTTGACATCAATTGTAACGGCTCGAGCTCGCTTGATCTTCCGCCGGGTGCTCCCAACAATTAGGCATTAACCTAAAATTCCATCCGCCACCAACTCTCCCAACTCCCCGCATCCAAAGGTAATTTCGGCCCTATAATTAGAATTTTTTCCACTCTCCCCAATCCCGAACTTTAATTCAAACCAGACCTACCCTGTTGCTAGTTAGGCATTGCAACCCCGTAGCTACTTAGTAGTCAACGTGTGAAATGGCCCGAAACTAAACAATCCAAATGTTCCCGAGGAAGCCTTATGCCGTTGACATTCTATTTAAAGCCCTAAGCCAAGGTTAGTGTCGCCCTAGAACTTCAGGCGAGCCTGAGCACACGATCGCTCATATTTAACATTAAACTAACACCAAAACTGAACCACGACTACCAGCCTTGTTCCATCTGTAAAGGTTAATTTGGAATTCCTGCAACCCCTTGACTACCACCTCGGCACATTTTCAAGCAAGTCCCTTAACAGTGGGGTTGGCATTGGGGCTGCTCCCCCCCCCCCTGCATTCCACCCACTGTGCTGTTGGATTATCCCCATTCATTCTACCCCTCCCTTGGAAACCTTTGTGTTAATAGCGCTTTCAATGGTGGACGCCACTATGAGTGTGGCTGAATTGCCTTTTCACCGTTTTGATACCAAGATCGATAAGACCAAAACAATTTAAATGCAGTGAAAAGCATCTAAACGGAATATCGTATAATGGATAATTGTAGAATGGATAAATGTCTAACTGGATTAACGTCTAACTGCGGTTTCTGAATGTTATATGTATAGCCGCAGCGAGCGCGGTAGCGCGAGCGAGGCAGGGATATTAGACGATTTTCCATTATACGAATTTCCAGTTAGACGCTTTTCCATTATACGAATTTCCTGTTAGATGATATTCCGTTATACTGTTTTCCGTTATACGTTCTTCCAATTATGCGATTTTCCAGTTAGACGATTATCCCTCGCCCCTTACCCCCCTTATTTCCCTTGCGTTTGCTTGATGGGGCAGATCGGAAACCAGCAACAATGCTTACACAAGAGCTGCACTTTGCTGAAAGGCAGTTCATGGACACTCAGGTACCCTGTGCGGTGACGGGGTAATTCGGAATTAAGTGTTTAATGCATAAAATTGGGGTTGTTGTTTGTATGACTTGGTTGGTTTGTATGACTGTACGTCGTGAAGAACCAGTGCTGGTAGAGTTGTGCTAAAATGTAATAATGTGGTCATGTATTGTATTGGGTGGAATGTAGCAAGGTTGAGTAGGGCCGTGCGACCATGGGTCAGAGCCTCTGTAATACAATGAATTGAATTGGTTGAATTGAATTTAATTGTGTAGTTTTGCAAGGCTGTGAGAAATGTATAATTTGATTGTACTTGCCAATGCCGAGGCAAGTAAACAATAGGTACCCAAAACTTGAAAGACACATTGCAACAAAAACTTACTATTGTGTCATAAAGCCAACGCACTTCATTTACAATTAAGGTCTAAGGGTAAAAACGTGAGCCTTCTAACCAGGTCAAACTCACAAACACTTATGTCATGACCTAGATTTATAATTTTCGGCTCAAAATTTGGCTATTTGTTCACAAAAAAATGAAAGTTTAAAAGTGAAAGTGAAAGTTCCGGGTATTGCAGACATAGAGCCTTAGGGCTGCGTCGGGCAGATAACCGGGTGCGGTTAACGCTCGCTAAAACCCTTTGAACCCGTTGAAAGTTAAAAAAAAATCGTGGGTTAGTCATGTTGAAAAAAAAAAGTGAAAGTACCGATAGGTAGCCCACTTTATTGTGGGTTTACACTCACAAGCTCAATATTCAGTGCTCACTCCCTTGGCGTCACGAACAGCCTGAAGACGAGCAGGGTAGGAAGACAAAAGTGAATTAAAAAGTTCCGTGTTTCTTGGGTAATGACGAGTGGCTGTGTAATGAAGACATCCATCCGATCTGATGGTCTGAAAACGTTGGATCCATCATGAAGACAATATTGAAAAAAAAAGGATGCTGTCTGAACCGTTAGCAACTCGATTAGTCGTAGCAGTATGGAAGTGCTGTGCTTCTGGAAACGGAGCTTTTTGGGCCACTTTTGTCTTCCTACCCCTGCTCGTCTGCAAGCTGTTCGTGACGGCAATTGAAGGAAGCATTGACTATTAAGCTTGTCAGTGTAAACCCACAATAAAATGTGCTACCAATCATTTCATTTTTTATCTATCATGCTTTAGTTAACTCTGGGGGGGGGGGGGGGCTATCATTGTTTGGCACCCTGCACAGTAACACACGATCAGTACACACGTTTTGTACTTTTTGACTGACGTAATGTGTACTGACAGTAAACAATTCATGTGGAGAGTAAGTATTAACACACAACCAACACATACTCTTTTTCCCTTTTGACCTACGTAATGTGTACTGGCAGTAAACAATTCGTGTGGATACTAAGTATTACACACGACCAACACACAGTTCTTGTCCTTTTTGACCTACGTAAGGTGTACTGCCAGTAAACAATTCGTGTGGATACTAAGGCCCATATTCTGAACGCTGATAAAACTCGTACTTGACTTGAAATGACGTCACACCTATTTAGTGCCATTCACCACCAGAACTTCGTTTGGATAATTTGGAAGAAATCGGGTAGTGAATGGTACTTAATAGGTGTGACATCATTTCAAGTCAAATGACGTCACACCTATTAAGTGCTATTCTCCACCCGATTTCTTCCAAATGTTTCCAAAAGAAGTTCTGGTTGTGAATGGCACTAAATAGGCGTGACGTCATTTCAAGTCAAGTACGAGTTTTAGTCAGCGTTCAGAATACGGGCCTAAGTATAACACAAGACCAACACATACTTTTTGTCCTTTTTGACCTACGTAATGTGTACCGATAGTACACAATTCATGTGGAGGCTAAGCTGGTAAACAGTGACATGTTTTGCACACTATCTGTTCACAACGTTTTCAGAGTGCAGTTTATGAAGCACGTCACTGTTCAGAAATTTATTTATTTGAAGGTGTTTTTTTTATTTTCCAGATTACAGCAAGCAAACACAAATTCCCCAGCTTTACGAAAATCTTCGTCCAGGCCTTGAAATTGTGCCAAGAAAATCATGGCCGTCTAGCTCTTTTCCACGACGACGATACCTTGGAAGTCGGACTCAAAGTAAGAAATGGTGGATCCGGCTTGGCTTGAATGGTACTGTTACAAAGAGCAGTTCAAAGCTGGACACAACGGGTTGGATGGTTTTGAAGAAAAAACTGGCTTAAGGGGGCACCTACAGTCCTACACCCTAATAATAAACCAAAAAAAAAATTGTTTTTCTGAGGTATTCTGGTGCAGTAACATGTACCCTTCATGGTACAACCTTTTTTTTTTTATTAACCGACACCTTTTATAGCTAAAAACATTTTTTTTGGGGGGGGGGGGAGGGGACGGGTTAGGTAACGTTGAATAAAGTTAGAAGTTTCACGATTAAACTTGATTTCTTTGGATCGCGAATATCGCAAGCGGTCAATCACTAAAAAGATCATAACTGTACTTAGAATTGAGATAATAGCGTGAATTTTTTTACTCAAGCTCACACGTATGGTGTCTCTAAACACACTTCCGGTGTAGTTTAGTTTTAAAAAAAATCCCAAAATGTGGGCTATATAAGTTTACGCTATATGCAAATTGTGATTCCATTATAAAATTGTAAAAATTGTAGTAGGAAAATTATCTTAGTCCACATGATAGTGCTATACAGATGATTTAGAGCCCAATCCCATTCATGAGCACCCATTTTTAACCGACGTTATCAAAATGGCAGTATAAAAAGTGTAACAACATTTACCAAAAATGTACCGCACGGTATACTCCCACAAAAATTGACTAAATCAGAATTTAAAATATGCGCTAGACTCGTATTTCAACACACTTTAAGGTAAAAAAAAAAAAATTTGACTCCGGCGCATTTACACTAAAAGAAAAACATGTCCAAAGTTACGCCTCATTTTAGGTTGGTGCCCCCTTAAAGGTACCTTTTCAACTCCTAGATGCAGCACCGTGTAGAATCTAAGAGTAATAGAAAGAAAATAGCGGTAAATCAAAAATGGAACAACACTATTCGCCGCAGCGCCACGATTTTCATAACTAAAACGAGATCACGTGACCCACATCAGCCTATTGGACGTCGGAGAACATGGAACGTGGATGCTGTGTTTAAAATTTGGGCATCGCTATGGTATCGAAATGGTGAAAAGGCTCCTTTAAGGAATGCCTCCCGATCCAAACATTATAATGGAGTGTTTTGTGGTGAGCACACCTGTGTGTGCTGCACCTCTGACGCATTTTGCTTCCACACCACTAAGGATTAGGCAATAAAATGCTTGTATATGCACAACCACAAGATGTGACACTGTGACCATTAAAATACCTATATTATAAAAAAAATCCGATTTTTTATTAATTTATTGTTTTAAGTCTACGTATTGAGCATTTCAAGCTCGGGGGCCTTAGTATTTCCAAAACTTCGCTGCTCCACCAGATGTCGCCACCGTGGCGAACTAGAGTGACATTCATCGCTCGCGATGTTTTATAGAATACGTCGCTGGGACTGCAAGACCATGTAACTACATTTTTCACGATTTTTGTTTTATGGTATCAGAAGGTGGCTCTGGGTGCCTCCGTGTACCTGCAAAAAAACCTCAAATCAGTCAACCAATCAGAAGATCCCTAAATTGTCACATATTAAAGGGACACCTGGCCTGCTTTATAACAGTTCGCGTTGGTCGCCTTCCGCCCATATACGAACACCAAGGTCATCTGAGATAGTAACTACGTTCTTTGCAGCGAAGAACGTAGCTACTGTCTCATTTGGCATTGTGCCTAATAGACGAACCAACATGAACGCATTAGTCGTGTCGTCACAAACCGGAATAATTCTCGTATTTTAACATCACAATTTATAATTTTCTAGGCTAGTGTCTTATAATTTTGCTTCGGCGATCTATTGGAATAATTAATTTTAATTTTTTCCGCATTACGCTTTTAGATTTTTTATCTCATGGTAATTATTAGCAAATTAGTACATGCACACACACAGATGAAACGTCATGGTTATTGCAAGCGCGGAAAGCATCATGTACTCATGGATCGTTCGAAAATAAAGTTCCATTATAGGGCAGTGACATAACGTAGCATTATTCTGTATAACTCTATGGTGGAGCCAGTAACTGGGTTAGCTGCAAGGGGCACTGGAGGGGAAAAAGAAGGTCGTCTTACTGAAGCCAATGCTATTAGACTGGATTTCTTAAGCCTATAACGCGCGATTTTTATTGTTGGATAAAACAACGTTTTTTTAAGCCTCAGAAATCCGCTCGTAAAGCACTGTCTTGACTAGACGTGCCGTTGTTTTCTCTTGCAATTTTAATCTAGTGCACCTTGTAGCTATGCCCTCCAGATGCTAACTCGTAGCCAATATCACGTCACTGACGCTGCTCTATATTCAACAGAACATCTAGACCACATTTAAAAAAGGATTTTTAGATAGGGAAACACTAACGGTAAGGAAATCGACCTTTGGGACCGTATACTTGATGTGGAATATACTTGATATTGCAAATGTCGGTAAGGAATTACGTGAGGCAGTCTGATTCTGTAATTGGCATCGGCCCAGCCTTACAAAATATGCTTTTAGTTGCTTACAGCTAACAGACACGTCATGTCTACTCGTGAGGCCGCTGATTTGATTTGATTTTAATTCAGAGCCATGGCATAACGCCGCCTGTTTATTATCAACAATCAATCTTTTAACAATTGGATGCCTTTAACAATTAGAAACGGCTTCGTGTCTCGTTGTTGCTTAGAGTTTGGCTCTTGCTATCGGTTCATTTGGTCACCTTGATGGTTCCTCAACCCCATGTCCGATTCCAGATTTTTCTTTTGATAAAACTCGTCCAGACTCCCGTGCTACTGCATGCAAAGTTTGGTTTGGATAGTCCATGTGGTTTTCGGGTGATGCGCCGTCTAAGATTACATTGGAGTGTGTCTATACGCTCCAACAAGACAGAATACAGGCAATGTGTTTTGACGGTAGCGAAGACCCATACCAGTGACATTTTATTCGTGGCCAACGTCCAGATTACAATATCAGCACGAGTGTGCAACAATTGAAAATCCGTCACTTGTAACAGTGAAGAAGTAAATATACAAAGACATAACAATCGAAAGTTGTATACAAACTCTGTTGAACGATAATTTAAGGCATAACACACTCAGTTCAACGAAGGAAAAAAAAACACCTAATATGGCAAACACCAAACTACACCAAGATTTATTATTCTACTTTCGTCCCGGCCATTGTTAAGCCATGCGTATATATCCCTTATTCGGGCGGCTGTAACTATGCTCAACAATGGCTGCATATACTTATTCTGCACACTTATTTTGCAAACTTATTTTTGACTTTTAGAATTCTTACGGATTATAAAGCAATCTGCTATAGGGCAGTGACACGACGTAGTATTATTGTGTATAACTCTATGGTGGAGCCAGTAACTGGGGTAGCTGCAAGGTGCACTGGTGGGAAAAAGGAAGGTCGTCTTACTGAAGCCAATGCTATTAGACTGAATTTCTTACGCCTATAACGCATGATTATTGTTGTTGGAGAAAACAACGTTCTTTTAAGCCTAAGAATCCCGCTCTCAACGCACTGTCTTGACTAGAAGTGCCGTTTTTCCCCTTTCATTTTAATCTAGTACACCTTGTAGCTATACCCACCAAATTGTATCTCGCAGCCAAAATGACGTCACATGACGCTACTCTATACTTTGGATCTCGATTTGGTTTTCCAGCAGTATATTACATTCTAAACCTCCAACGTTACCTTCTTTTTAACAACTACGTCTATGTCTGTTTATTTCTAACAGATCTAATATTAATTTTGAAGACCTAGCCATAAAATTCGCAAAGATAGGCTCGCTGGTCAGTAGGATAGGTGTCTACCCATTTACCAAAATTGTCCCCCTTTTCAATAAGTGCGGCAACTGCAATTTTCCCGTTAAGGTCTGGTTCACCAGGATACCATTTATTGAAGTAAGGTTTCGTGTTCTGTAGAATTTCACCATCCGATCGTGTGAAGGTGTACGGCTGCCCCGACCCTTGACCAGTTCCATTAATTCCTATCCAAACACTTGTTGGTAATGAAATTCCTCTGTTGACCAGGTCTGTCACCAATTCTTCGGCCACTTTTTGGATATCCGCATTGGGAATGTTGATGAGTCTCGCACCGGTGCAAGAACAGGCAGCGTCGGCTAGCGGCCAAGTTGTTGTGGCCGGGCACAGGATGTAGGCACTGTCTCCTAAAAATGGCAAATAAGCAAAAATCAGTTATCTATATTTTATTTAACGAGTCTAAGGGCGCGTTTACGCAACGACTCGCCTTTGCATTCTCGCAGCTAGAACTCAATCGCGATGGAAAGGTGACATTGCCATGATGACAACGCTAAATGGATTAGCTAAATCCGACATCGTTTGAGTAAATACTTGAAGTCTTATAATCCGTGCCAATAATATAAAGAATTCCTCATGACGAAACAATTTTCCCAAACGCTTCTGAACTCACGTTATTTGTTGTTTTCGTTACGAGGCGGCAGACATAAAACCGCCGCCATGTTGGAATTTGAGGTGATTTCTAGCTTCTAGCTGGGAGAATGCAAAAGCGAGTGGTTGCTAAACCCGGCCTAAGGGCGGATTTACGCAACAACAATTTTCTCGCTACTAGCTTTCACTTAGTTAATACTAAATCTTCTGGTTGCTTCTCGCCTTTACCGGAGAATGCGGCTTTTGAACGTAGTTACCATGACAACAACGCAGACACAGACCTTCTCCTCGTGCCTCGCAACACAACGTAAAGATACGTGCAACATGACAGCGTCGGTTAATGACAACAAAAAACAATTTTTACTGCAGACGACGGACTGTTTTCTGTATGCCCGGCGTTCAATGGTTCGTCTTCGATTCGATAACCCAGAAACACACGCCATGTTGGATTTTGAATTACACATTTCACTGTTATTGGGCAGTTCTATCCTAGAGTTGCCCGTCTTCATGACGGGCTTTACAGCTAGTCGTAAATAAATAACGATTGACTAGCAAATAGCGTTCGGCGAGCGAGAAGGTCTTGTTGCGTAAACGCGCCCTAAAACTCTAAATTTAGAGAGCATTAGAAAACTGGCGGTGGTAGATAGTGAAAATACATGTAGAAAAGAATTAGGAACAATAATACAAATAATAATAGGTTTATTTAGCAAACGGCCCGAAGTACTGTAAGAACTTGTGTGTGCCGGATTACAACATAAAAATATACAAGGACATTGTGCGAGGAAAAAATAGAAATGTAGTGTTTAAACAGCAAGACAGTTTGATAGCAAGGTAGGACCGTATGGTTAGGCACTTAGCCACCACACTTGCAACTGATTATACCATTAATATCAGTAAATGAAAATATAATTAACTGAACAAAAATCGGCTTGGCCGTTTCGAAAAAAACAGAGCTCGTATCCCCATACTCACAGCCCTGAAGGTACACGAATAAAAAATGATTGGAGTTCACTCGAACACAACGAACTATAATTTGAACAATAATTTGTGTTCATTTTGTGTATGCATTTTTATCTTTCAATTTTGTAGCGTTTTGCTGTTTATGGCGTCTGTTTTCGTTTACGTTTTGCGAATTGGAGTTCAAATTATAGTTCGTTGCGTTCGAGTGAACTCTAATCCGTTTTTATTCGTGTACCTTCAGGGCTGCGAGTATGGGGATACGAGCTCTAATGTTTTTTTTTTCTAAACGGCGAAGCCGTTTTTTGCTCATTTAATTTGTTGGCTTTTTTCGCTTCCATTTTATGTTTCGAAAAAACGGAACATTAGAAATGGATACTTTTATGTTTAGGTTCCGCCGAAGGTTTGTCCCATGATTATTATTTGATGGCAACACATTAGCGTATTTCTGGATTTAGCATGCCTCATCTCGATGAGTAGTTGATTCTGGATTGTTTCAGTATCGTAGCAACAATCGCGGAAACAATTCAATTGGCTTCCCGAAGCCCGCATTGAAAAAGTAAATAAGTCACTCAGTCATGTCGACCGCCCACTTCGCACCGTACGGTTTAAAACTTGAAGATTTAAGGAAAAATCAAGACCATTCATTTAATTTTGGTTCTCCACAACGAGCTAGCTAGCTCAAACAACGACAATGTTAGTTTCCCGGACCCAACCATTGTTGCATCTTGTTCGAGTGAGCTATAATCCGATATTGTGCGCCTCGCCTATTGTTACATGTTGCTGCAGCATTGTAACATTTTGACATTGTTAGCCGCTCCGCCGCCTCCTCCTCCTGTCCAATTTTCAGAAATTCTCGTGCGCAAACGAACTCTAATAAAGCTAACAATACAAGAATTATTGTGAATAATATCAGGGTCATATCAGGGGTAAAATACTTTTAAAAAATCAGAAACTATATTAGAAACAAGCTACTCTCAAACCATCAGAAATAATATCGTAAAGAAAATTAAACATTGTCAAAAACAGAGCATGCTAGAAAAAAAGCCCTATCATTTAACGAAGAAAATGCTAATTTGTTCGTTATCGGTCTAAAAAGTAAGCGGTTAGATGCTTTCTAATGGTTGATATTTTATGGTTAATATTTTAAATATTAAGTGAATATTTAAAAAAAAACTATTAACAGGAAAAAAAAACAGGGAGGGGGGGAATACCCTGCAAAAAACGCGTAACGAAAAGAAAGATTAACTGATAACAATAATTCTTTATTAGCAAAAACATTGCTCGAAGTTTAATGGAAACAGTGTGCGAACTGCAAATCTCCATTAAAGGAGGGTTGACACCGAACGAAAGTTTGGAACGCCTAGCGCCATCGAGCACCATCTAGCGATCTAGCACTAACTTGTTCTCTCTAGCACTTGCTCACAGCAAGCAAAGGAATGCACAAAGAAATATGTTTTAACACAACAAACAAACCACTTGCCTCCTTAATTATTATTGAGTAAAAATGTGGTACGTATACTCGTCAACAAGCTACAAGATTAACGATCTTAATGCCACTAGATGGTGCCACGGTAGAATATAAAGAAAATACCCTGGCACCATCTAGTGGCATTAATATCGTTAATCTTTGCTCCCATAGGTGCACGAGGACGTCCTTAATTTTTACTCAATAATTAAGGAGGCAGGTGGCTTGTGTGGGTGTTTAAATGTATAGAGCAGTGACATTTGCCGCCTATTGGCACCAGTATGGGTTTTGGAGGGCATAACTACAAGGTGCACTACATAAAAATGGAGGGAAAAACAACGGAAGAGCGGATTTCTTAGGCTTAAAATAACGTTGTTTTCTCCAACAACAAAAATCGCGCGTTTTAGGTCTAAGAAATCATTCTTCACAGCATCGGGTTCAGTATGATGCCCTTCTGTTTCTCTCTGAAGTGCCCCTTGCAGCTAACCCAGTAAGGCTCCAGCATAGAGTTATATACAATAATACTACGTCGTGTCACTGCTCTATTGCTTATGTGTATTTCTTTGCTTCATGCGAGAGAAAACTTGATTGGGCTATATGCTACAGATGCTAATTTGGTGGCAACCCGCATTTAATATATAAACAAAATAAATAACAATAAGTAAATTTATAGTCTTAACAACGTGGTATTATTATCATGAATAATTTATCAACTACGTTTAAAAGATATTACGTATTTTGTATTTATATAGAAAATGTTTAACTTGAATACATTATACACTGTAACGTAGTATTACTATTTCATTTTTTATTTTATTTACACAAAATAATATATAATTCACTCAGAAGAAATTTCTTCGATTCTGCTTTTAGTTTTGCGATACCATCGTAGTCAGTCAATTGTTAAGAACCATTACAAAACGACCCCCCTTTTCACTTAAAGGCACATAACTCCCTCCGGTATATTTTAACATTTTCACTCGATACATTACCGGAAATAGTTTTATATAAACTGATTTACCTTTCATTTGCTGGTCTAAGGGTACGATGCAGATGTCAGTAGTGGCGCGTGAATGTTATTAGGCTTGTTTTAAACGGCTCGGTCCGAGCGGTATATAACTCCCGCCACATCGCTGGCAAGCCGCGGCCCTGGAGGAAGGATAATTAATCCTTCGCTCAAGTTTGCGACTTGGTCGTATGATGTGTCACGTTGCAGTGGCCCCGAAATGAGTATGACTAGTGTCGTAGAGCAATGCGCGCTGCGGTCGTTTTAACTATATTTTAGCGTAGGTGACGCAGAGTAAAGCGGCCAGAACGGAGGGATTTATGTGCCTTTAAATATTCTTCTTTTAAACCGTAGGATGGTAGTGGCCTCACAGATGGGCGGCAGTCGTGACTGAACGGCGTATCTTCAATACGGGCTTCGAGAAACTAACTGAATTGTTTCCAAATTGTTTTCCTTGATTGTCTCCAGCGAATACTACAACAGCTCTCTGTTAGAATAAGTGGTGTAGGTGGCAGTTGGAATACTGGCCTATGTTTACTATGTTTGCTATGATTTTGGGGTTTAGGTTAGTTTTTAAGTAGTATTACGAATGAGCGCATGGGCGTATGACCGACGTATAGCCTCAACAGCAATAAAGTAATTTAAGTACAACTGCTAGAAACAATGCAGTAGCCTACAACGTGTAAATCAAGCTGACACTCTCAAAATCTAGACACACGCTAATGTGTTGCCGTCAAGTAACAGACATGGGACAAAGCATGGACGGAGCATGGTCACTGATATTGTATTTGCAATGCTCCTTTTGTTGGCAAGCGAAATTGGGTATAGAATGGAGGTACACATGAAAAACCAGACCGTACCAATGACAATAGAAAGGAAGGAAGGGGAAAAAGCCAACAAATTAACTAAACAAAAAACGCCTTCGCCACTTAGAAAAAGCATTCGAGCTCATATCCTATGGAACTCATAGCTGTGAAGGCACACAAATAAAAATGGATTAGAGTTCACGCGAACGAAACCAACTATAATTTTTGAATTTCAATTCAAAGAAACAAAACAAAAAATTACAATCCCAAAAAATAAAACGCCTGAGTAATACACAAATTCAAGAAGCCCACACACGCACTCAGACACAAATTGTGTTTACTTTGTGATGTTCCCAACGAATAACTTTCTTGGAACTGAACACAAAACAAACGTCCTTGACAAGAAAGAGCCTGCATGTATGACATATTACAAATTCCCACGCAAAAGACACACAGCTGAATTAAACCATAAACCCTTAAACACAGACAAAATCAATCCCAAAAAACAAAACGCATGTATAATACGCATGCATGTGTTTTGCCGAACAAAATTTTCTGACGAAACGCGATTCAACGAAACGGGAATTTCCATTTTGTCGAATTTTAAATATGCTTTATTTTCGATGAAAAGAGATTCGGCGATGGTTTAGATCGTCTCCGCCCGGGAATCCATCGATTCTGACAGCGTTCAAGTTAACAAATTGTTAGACATGCCTTTGATAACTCTTTGATGAAGAGTAAGGAAAAACCTTGCACAGAATGTGGCATCCGATACCCAACGAACCTTCAAAATGTTGGGGTCTTTACCATAGGTGGATTTAAATATGTGGGTCCAATGAATTCGTATGAAAATTGTACCGCGAAGTTGATGGGAAAAGTTTCAGATTCACTCTGATTTCATTCGGGCTTACAGGGCTCCGACTCGGATCCACCCCCCTCACCCCAATTAACGACAGGACGCTGTTGTAGCCACCAAAAAATATTATTTTGGTCAATTTGAAATGAATTGCTATGAAAATTTCGCCACGTAGTTGCAGGAAAGCAATCCCATTCACGCTGACTACTTCAGAATATTAAAGTAGTCACTTTAGATTACAGGGCTCCGACCTGAACCCCCCTTTCCCCCTCCCACCACACACTACAAGAAGCCCTTATTTAAAAAAATATATATTTTGTAGAAAAATTTGAAGTGAATTCCTAAGAAAATTGAGTCTTTAAGTTTTCGGAAAACGTTCCAAATTCACGGAGAATTTAATACTCTCGCTTGTGGCAATTCCCCCCCCCCCCTCCCCCCGCGAGGCGCCCTGAGGCCCCAACAGTATATTCCCAACAGTATATTCCCAACAGTATATGCCCAACCCCTCCCAATCGGATCCTGTGTGGGTCCGTGAATGCTAAGGCCTGTCTAGAGAATCCCATCGGAGACGTGAATAATGGTGCGGAGTTTGGTTTGTCGTTGTTGCATCCTCCTAGATCTTTTCTTCGCTGACTCTCATCAAATGTTATCTACGCTTCGTAAGGCGAATTTGGCTAACTGCCGTAAGCCTATCCGTACCAGGAGTTCTGCCTTCAGGTGGGAATCATCCACGGGCTATGACTGACTGGTGAATAAGCTTCTCTATAGCAAAAGAGTAATAAATTCGTTGTTTCCACTAACTTCTGATGGCGGCTAGGTTGCTGAATGCAATTGTAATACTTCACGCGTATAACGTAGGAAGGATGAATATGAAATCAAGAGTAGGGATGCAGATGAGAGTCAACGTTGTAGAGAGGTTGGCGTTATTTACAAAGTTTAACAATTACATGACGCTCAAAGAGGGGTAAATTCAAAGGGTCAAAGGGTTTTTAGCGAGCGTTAACCGCACCAGGTCATCTGCCCGACGCAGTTAACGCTAGAGAGACAACAAAGCAAGTACAGAAGATTCAATGATATACAGGGTGGTCACAAATGATTCACCTCATTTTGAACATTTATTACTTAAAACATAAAAAAGCTACATGATGCCGTTTGCTTCTTTACAAGGAACCTCAAAAAGTTTTATGCAGCGCTGTTGCCAAAGCGTTAAGACCAGCATGCACTGCGCGTGACGTCACTTCCTAAAAATGGCGTCTGCACAGCAGAAGGCAATGTGTGTTGTTCGGATGTGCGAAACAAAATCCGTTATTTCAGTACAAGGACAATTCAGAACGAAGTATGGAGGACAGGCACCTATAGACTGTCCTGTAGGTGCCTGTCCTCCA
>JAHWFP010141040.1:42449-75937 GCA_023313725.1 Lithobius niger | reverse complement strand
GTCCTGTTTGAGTGTCGCACACTTTGGCTGGCATCGTGGGGTCGATTGAAAAAACATTAAATAGGTATTTAAACCATGCTTTGAAGTGAAAACCTTTTTTTTTTTTTACTTTGTAGGAGAAGGCGGTTGGTTGACCCGACTACTCACCCGATTCAGCCTGAAACAACAACCTACCAAGCAACTAATGTGTAGCAGTATTAAGCACCGCTTCCGCATTCAGAACATACGAATTACCCATTCCCCAATAATTCATTGTGACAATGGCAACGAATCGCATCCTCTGCGTATTCAGAATAACATCTACTTAATCCACTTAGTCCCAACCTCCACCGAACAACCCAGTGGAAGAATAATGAAGTCAAAGGACTGTTTTACTGAATTAATTTGCACAATTGGCCTACCCTGGAGCTATCTGCAGGCTGGAGAACAACAATCTGTTTCCACTACGACTTTTTTTCCAAAAAATACTCAACCTTGATTTTGTACATAAAAAAGAAACCGAATAGTTTGCTAAATGTAGAGGTGTTGCGTTACAAGAAACAGTAACGTACTTCTGCTGCACCTTTCCACCACGCACAAATGATTGGGCTGTTAATATCTCCATTTTAACGTCTCAGCCTCCTTTAACAATGAAACCACACATAGTGGAACAGTGTTGCAAAGCTAGAAAGGCCAAATGAGGACTCGTTGTTGTTGCTGTGGTTCGGTTTGGTCTTAACAATGTGTGGTCTTCTTCAACGTGAAAATCGTGAGGAGGTCAAATTGTTACAAAACATTTCATTGTTGGGTGATGGAACAAATTCTCATCATTGTGGGACAGATAACACAGTTTGGGGTCGTATGCCCTAAAATACGCAAACCAAAACAACGTTCTCATTTCTTTTGTACTCAACCTCAAGAATATTTAGGAATCGAGCAACAATCATAACAAAATCTGATTAACAATGATAGTTGGGCCGAGGTGTGAAATCGAGAGAGAAATGAGATATATCCCGCGTTCTGTACTGCGATAAAACAATAACTCGATGATGCGTTCCTGAATACTGTTTTATCTCAGTACTCGAACGACGTGGGGCTTCATGTAAAGCAACAAAGAGTGAAGAATAAACTATACGGAGTGTATAATGTAATCCACCCAAAACCAAAACTGGTATGAAAGAAGCCACCAAGTTTTCAAAAAGGGTCGGCCTTTGAAGGTACTGATATCATTTAACCAGGGAAAGGCCGCCAAGGGTAATCCTATTAGCCAAGTTAATCGGAAAAAAAAACCACTATCCTTCGTGCATGATGTCATTAACGACTTGCCGCTGAGTTGATAGCACAGAGTAAATTGTAAATAGAAGCAGCACTGGGCCAATTTGAACTTTTCAGGGCAACAAAGTTCCAATTTCAACTTCTCGCTGGCCAAAGAATTGACACGCTCTCCCGATTTCATTATTGGGGTTCGTGCGGTACTTTGCTTTTGCGGTACTCGATGTTTTGCTGTGAAACTCTCCTTTGTAATGTAAGATAAATGTTTCGAATACAATGACTGCCAGCCATCCGTGTTCTTTGCTTTCCATTGCACGATTTTTATACGTTACATGTCGATGTGAGGTGCCCAGTTATGTTTATTTTATTGTTAGATATTCTATGAGTGCACGAACGTGCATTTCTAACCCACTTTATATAACACCATATGAATGCAGTTGCACAATGAGTGTACGAACTTCATGTGGTACAGTAATGATAAATAAGGAAATCGGTAAAAGAAAAGGGCGAAAAGTATGCGTGATGTCGAGAAACGGTAGGTCACGAGTGGAATAAACTGATTTCTGTGGGTATCCTGTTCATTGTCGCTGTTATTTATTTATTTATTTATTTATTTATTTATTTATTTATTTATTTATTATTTATTTATTTAAAGGTCCTTCTATAGTTTGTTCCACATTATGTTTTCAGAAAACTGACTGGATGACGACTCGTTTCTTTGCACTAAGAGTGAAAAAACATGTGGATATCACACTTGTAGACTCAACAAAGTTACTGTTAGAGTTTACGAATGGGATAATTACAGATTTTTTGCACTCGTAGTGGAAGAAAACGTGGTGTCATACAGTCAGTTTTCTGAAAACATAATGTGGAACAAAGTATAGAATCACCTGCCCGCTACTCAACGATAACGCTGCGTTTCAAACTAAGGCGGACAAACTCTTACTGTCGTATCAAAAGATTGAAGTCCTCACTCCAGCAAAACTAAAACAGTTAATATCTCCGTTCGTACTCAATATTTGTCAACCAAACTTGGCCAGATAGTAGATAAGTATATATGGAAAGTGTATTATTGCCAAAAAATTACGCCATTCTGTGCAAGAGTAAAAGTATAGGGAGCCACACGTAAATTTGACAACTGTTCAATTGTTGTTGTTTTTGTTTTTTCCGCCGTTTCAGAAAAAGATACTGCGCCTACCTAAAATCTGAAACATGATCTAGACAGAAAGTTCATTCTTCTTAATCATCAGAGAGACCACTTTTTAAAATAGGCGAGCCATTCCGGAGTTGCGGGACCATACACGATTAGTTTTATTGTTTTACATTGTTTTACATTGTTTTAAACATTGTAATTAGGAAACAATGCCACTCAGCAGAGCCCAGCCGCAAGGCAAAGTCTGAACAATAAAGTAATGCTAACAATGCTGGTAAACCAACAATTATTCACCCGTACTTTCAGAAAACGTGAAAAGGAATGATTTTAGCACGGCATAAAAAAGGCACACGGATTACAAACAAAATCGTCAAGTGTGCCGTATAATTAAAGCGTTACATGATTGAAGTTTCACTTTACTTGTTAAAAGGGAAACGGATAAAAATGTAGGATTTTTAATTTAAATAATCAAATGTACAGTTCAGAAAATTGTACCTGTTCTGTAAGTGCTGTTGTCCTTTAAGAATATTTTTAATTCGTGAAGCACAACAACACTTAAACAGATGCGATTTTCTGAATTGTACATTTGATTATTTAAATAAAAAATCATCCAAATTTTATCCGTGTACATTTTAACAAGTAAAGTGAAACTTCAATCATATAGCCTTTTTTTTTACGGCACACTGGACGTTTTTGTTTGTAAGTCAGTATTGTTTGGTTTGTTTCGTGGAGTAGACGCTCCGTAAATAAAATCGAACCTCACTTAACCACTAACGCTAACAATGACTGAAAATTCGTTATTACGAGGCAATGTCAAACTGGATAATTAGTGTTGCAATCTAGATGTGAATTTTCACCACTAGATAAGACCGAATGGAGCCAATTTGAAGTCGAAATGATGTCGAAATTTTATGGTTTAGACCAAGACGACAGTTCTTAAGGAAAAGCTTGCTATTGCTCAACTTATTAAAAAAAAAAGTACTGTAATGAAGTTGCAGTCTTTAAATCTTTTCTCTAAATCTTAATTGTAACATTTAAATTCCATAATTTCATCTAATTTAATAACTTCGGAAACAGCTTAACATTCTTTTTGTGAATAGAAGCGGCTAAATACGAAATGCATTTTTGATCTAGGTATTCATGGTTGACGGGTACTGACATCCACGAGGGAACGTACCAGTACGGTAGATAACTTATGATCCAGTACTTTTGCGATCTAGGCTACATAATCGCGGACTCAGTTGCGAGATGGAATATTGTTCCCACCAATCGAAAGTTATGAAGCCCAGTACCGAATGGGCACGGTGCCTGATTCTAACCCCTCAGTCGCCATCGTTTGCCACCTCGCAATTTTTTTGTGTGTCAGCAGAACAGCCGCCGAAAATTTATCGACTGCCACGTCGCTTAGCCGCTGGAAAAAAAGCGGCTAAAGTTACAAATCTGAAGCTACAATGCACATAAATGAAACGAAACAGCACGATAATAACTGAACAAAAACGGCTTCAGTCTTTAGTTAAAAAGAGCATTAGAGCTCGTATCCCCATAGAAGTCACAACTGTGATGCACACAAAATTATCGGATTAGAGTTCACTCGAACGAAACTAACTAAAATTTGAACTCCAATACCGGGAACAAGGATTGTTTTTATTCCTTGGTAATATTTAGAAAGTGAACGTAATTTGCGTTTGAATTGGGCCATGACGTCCGTGAGTGGGTGCGGTTAATTTGTTTATAATACAGACGTATTGTTATTTGAGTTATGTTTAGTCCATGTTTGTGGATTTATGTTTTAATTCTATTTCGTGTTAGATGCTATGTGTGTTTTGTGTGTGTGTGCATTTGTAATGTGTAAAACATGCAGGCTCGGGCGTCTGTTAAGGAGGTCATTCCCAACCACCCGGTGCCCAAATGTTTCAACAGGACGACTTTACCAGAAAAAGGCTTTCTAAACTGAGTTAAACGGAAAATGTTGAGACATTTGGGCGCCGGCTCTTTTAACCTAGTTTGAGCATGACGAATCAGCATGGTGTTAATCGAATTTCTCCTTAGAAGGAGAAAGAGTTTTGTTTAGGCTACTGATTTAGCACTCTTGAGCTGCAGTGAAAATACAAGATTTTCTCTTAGAAGGAGAAATTCAAGATGGTGTCCAAAAATGGCGACAAAAAAAAAACAATTTTTTTTGACTTCCATCGTTTAAACCGTTCATCCGATTGAAAATAAACCGGTTACCAATTTATGTTTAGAGTAAAATTTACTTCAAAAAAATTCTATTCATATTTTTCGTCAAATGACACCTTGCGATCAAAATTCGTAATTTAATTTCTATAAACAATTTTCCCTAATTAACAAGACTAATCCATCTTCTCAAAAGCTCTAAAATGATTCCGTTGTGTCCTTTCCAATGTTTTGAGGGTCACGGTGTTTTGGGAGAACTGTTGTATTGCCGGAAGTGATACTTCCCATATGGCAGCAGCCGTGTGAAATGGCTCTCAAGTCATTTTAATCGAAGATGTTGAAACTCTTTTGGACTGGGCGTTTTTGAGCCGATTCGACCATAATAAACGTAAATCTGCCTGATGAAAAGTCAGGTTTCTCCTGAGTTCGAAATTCAAGATGCCGATCAAAAATAGCAGCCCCCCAAAAAACCGGTATTCTGCTAGTAGCACATGAAATGATCATCCGACTGAAAATAAAACGGTGACATTCGATATTCTGAAGAAAATTTCCTTCAAAAAAGGTTGTATAGATATTTTTGCGGAAAATAACCGGTAAGACCCAAATTTTTCATTTTGCCCAATAACATGCATTTAGAGATGTCAACAGTGTTTGGTTCTAGAACTGTTTACTCAAGTACTGTATACATTATGGCGACAGCCATAGTTAGTGGGGGGGGGGGGGGGGGGGGGAAAGAGAGAGAGAGAGAAAACAAAAGACCAACTGACCCCCGGAAAAAAAGCAGGGCAAAATTGGGCATTCAAATCATTAAAAGATATAAACTATTTTTTCAGGGATGGGGGGGGGGGGGCGGGCAAGGTAGGCCACCGTGCGGTTCACTCCTGTACACCTCATCAGGTCACATCACATCAGACATCTTCTATCTCTGTATCTCGCTAGGAAAGACCGTCTTTCCCTTACACATCCCGGGCAGTCGGAACGTCATTTAACTTTAAATTTAACTTTATTTACATCTGTCAAATCGCCAAAAGGCATTACATGACTAAATAGAACACAAGAAACAACAAGCAAACAAATACCGATCATTGTGGACTCTCTATCCCGCCGGTCCCTACCGACGTGGAAATGGTCTCTCAAGTCATGCATTTGCGAATCCCTATTCAACATCTAAGACTTTAACTGGTGGATCTCCTCACCACGAGGCACAATCCCAAACTCCGCCACTTCGTCAGCCCAGTCCCGGATGACCAGGCGTTGGCAGTGGATGCCCTCATTCTATCTTGGGACCTCCTTTTCAGGTTCCTCTTCCCGCCGTTCAAACTGCTTTCTCCCATCCTCCACAAGATTGCTCAGTTCCCCGGACTATTCTTCCTGATGGCGCCAAACCGGCCAGCAGCAGCTTGATTCCCTCTCTTACTAGATCTCCTAATCGACCTCCCATGCTGCTTTTCGAATGTCCCAGATCTACTCTCACGACAGCCACTGGCACAGATCTAACCTTCCTCATTTACCTCTTCAAAGAAGGCCACAAGGACTCAACAATTTTGTTTACCGATCAGCCCTGAACTCCGTGTTTAAAGCTGCAGGCAGCCTACATCTCTTGGAGGATTATCGTATTTCTGCGTTAGTCAGATCACTTGACATCGAACGACCAGTAACACGGCGCCTATTTCCAGGTTGGGGCTTCCCTATAGTTCGCACGTCCCGTCTTTTTCGGCACCACATGAACCACTCTTCATGCTACCTAAGCCACCTTACTCGCAAGACCGTTCTTAATTGGTCGCCTTGGCAGCCTGCCTTCGATGTAACGAAATACAAGCATTATCAGCCATGGTGCCTGACTGCCTCTTCCTGGCAGAGTTCATAGAAGTAACTTTGACACCATATGCTTCCTTCCGAGCCAAAATACAAAAACCATGCGAATTATCACAGTCTTTCATTATCCCTGCTCTCTCCAACATTCTGGTAGACGAGCCAGAAAGGGTGCTCTGCCCAGTTCGAGCCCTCCATTTCTACCTTAAGAAGACCAAGCGTCTTTGCAAGGGTCGTTCTCAACTCTTCGTACCATTCACGACCGGTTCAGGCGAAACAACTGCCAGAATAATCTCCACTTGGATAAAGATGGTCATCCTTCACGCTTCAAGCCCCTTGACATGAACTGCAAAGACCACAACATCCGTGTGATCGCCCATGAACTTCGAGCCATCTCAGCCTCCTGGCCTTCCACAGTTATGTCCCCATTACCGACATTCTAGCTGCTTCATGGAGTCACCCTACTGTGTTTACATCCCATTATCTCAGGGACGTGTCTGCTCGTACATGTCACCTCGGACCTTTTGTGGCTGCCAGGCGGATACTATAAACCCCTTAAGCATTTTGGTCGCTTCAACTTATTATCGATTCGTTCAACTGACCGATGGCGAAGTTTTTACTTTTTGGGGGAGCCAGCTCGCAACTCCGGGGTGCCAGTCTGCGGAATGCTGAAAGCTCAGGTAATGCATATTTACGTCACCATATAAAATTTGAAATTTGTTTTTATTGCTTAACCGAAAATATACATTACCTTCTTCCCACTCTGCCTTCCCCCTGTGTCGCCATCTGGGCACAATGGAAAACAAAAGATGATGCCATGATCACTGAGGGCGCTTTATATAGACGTAGGGATGCGCACAACGATGCACGTTGGGTCACGAGGCCGGCAGGCTCCAGAACTTTAATCTCTAGGTCAAACAGCTAGGAGAAGGAGAATGCTAAAAGTTCAGTTAATGGCCATTTTCGGTTAGGCAATAAAAACCAATTTCAACCAGGTACCCCTGGTAAATTGATGTTTTTTTGGTCGCCAATTTTGGACGCCATCTTGCATTCCGTACTTAGCAGGAGAAATACGAAGTGGCACCGGTCAGATTAGGAATCAGCATGATCGAGTAAAACCGCCCGGTACCAAAATGTCTTATGATTTACCATTGAATTGATTTTTTTTGGCTTTTTCTTCCGGTCTATGTTAAAGCACTGTGTAGATATACACATATAAATATATATTTTTCGGTAGCTTGACGCAGCGAAGCCGCAACGTGATAGGCTATTATGAATCACGTGGTCGCTTTTTTTTTATACAAAGATGGCGCCTCGACGAAGAAGAAAGCTTTAGCATGATTAATGATAGCAATCAGTGATTCTGTTGAGACAAGACGAGAAATAGCTATTTTTGGCCTTGTCTCGATTCCTATACTTCCAATCTTGATCTTGTGTCGGTCTTGGTGACTACATTCGTGATCTCGTCTCGTCTTGTTTCGAAAGACTTGATATGTCGCGATTTTTTTTTACCAATAAACATCATTCAGTTTTGTAAATTGCAGGTTAACAATCGATTTGTTGTAGTACCTTTAAGCGTACTTGCTTCTCGCTGAAGTTGGTCTAGGTTAATTAGTAAAACTGAACCTACTCCCCCACCACCAATGCCATTACCACAATAACCTATTGACATATTAATTCGCGAGCGAGAAACGGCTAGTCCACTATCGAGGGGGTGGAGGGACACACGAGTGGGCGAAGCCCACGAGTGTGTCCCTCCAGCCCCTCGATAGTGGACTAGCCGTTCGAGCTCAAGAGCAATTATAACCGGTAAATCGACTACGACTCACGGATATGTATTTTAATGCTAAGGTGTGACGTCGAGCCAACATAACTAGTTATTTGAGATTAAAAAAATTTATTTGAAAATTTTTTTTGTGAAACATGACGTAAATTCCTGAACTCAAACTTCCGGTTTAAACTTCCTGTTTGCGAAAGTCTCATGTACGCGAGGACGTCCCTATATCCAGTCCCAGTCACCGACGTTTGAGTTTAAGGTAAAACCGTATTTTTTCTACTTTATTAGTTTAAATAAGATATAGCGTATAAAATGCGCTATTCGCTTGAGTCTCGTAGGTTTTTAGGTGTGTTTTAGAAGGTGTCAGTAGGCTAGTTTTCGTTCCGTCGGAACGAAAGGTTGTCGGATTCGGCTTGAACCGTTCATTCATGGATGGGGGTGGGGAGCGGGCTAGCATCGTACGCGAGGTTTTTTTTTTTTCGTGGTAGTGCGGAAAATGTCGCCAGGTTACAAATGTGCTGTTTGCTTGAGTATCGTATGTTTTTAGGTGTATTTAGGTGTGTTTACAAGTGTCGGTAGCCTAGTTTTAGTACTGTCGGAGCGAAACGTTGGCGGATTGGGCGATTTCTCCATGGGTGGGGTTCTAGCATAGTAGCCTACGCGAGGTTTTTTTTTTTCGTGTTATACGATAAATGTCGCAGGTTGCAACTGTGCTTATTTATGTTGGTTGCAATGGGATGTGCTGGTTGAATTTGTGTTGTGTACCGTAGTTTTGCAAAGTATGTCACATGGTAGAGCAGTGGTTGTGTAGAGCGCGGAAAAAGTTTTACATTTTCAAAAAAAGTGTGGGTTATCGAAAAAGTGTGGGTTATCAAAATTAACCCACGGTCACGTGTGTGGGTTTTCAGATTAACCGTATATAACGGCTACACTTTTAGCATTGGGATGTGTTGGCGTGACGTCACCACCGTGCATTAAATCCCCCACACTCTTGCCGATACCCACACTTTTGACACTTCCAGATGACGCGATCGGGAACGCAAACACACAACAACCAAATACAGCGTCCAAAAACGTAACGCAATAAAAACGTACAAAAGGAATTACTTAACTTCCCAGGATGTCCCGAATGAAATCTTATACCTGTTAACTCTCACATGTCTGGTCCATAGCTAAGTTTATTGACTCAGTTTAACTCCCGCCCTCCCCCTCCACCTCCACAAACAAAAATGGAATGACTTTCATTCATACCGATAAACCTCTTAATCTATTACCGTAATTTTGAAACAATTCTCAAACTACAAACGCACAAAATGAATTGCTTACCTTTCCTGAATGAAATTTTATCCCTGCTGCATCACATATAGGCGTTTATTTATCCAGGCGGATTCGAAAACACGAGGAGAAACCTTCCGAAGTAAACCCTTCCCAACAACGCTTCTGTTTAACTCCCTCCTCCCCCCCTTCCCTCCACAAACGAACCAAAGGACTAGTCCGTCTATCACACACTTCCCTCTCCACAAACTACAAAGGGGTGACCTTCATTCATTTCGAGATACTGATTAATCACAGTTTTCTTGAAGCAATTTTCAAAAAAATACAAACGCGTTTTAATTAAATACTAGTTCGCTTGACGTCCCAACCGTGGTGTAAATCATTTATTGATTACAATCTCACCGATAACTATTACTTGTTTCAATACGCTGCTACTGATGCGGCTAGCCACTGACAAGAATAATTACAGATGCAGAATACTGAACATTTTCAGTGCGTTGTGTAATATATCGAGAAAAATCGAGTCTCATCCATCATTCTTGTTATTGTTTCAATCTTGACACAATCGTTCTTGTTGTTGATCTCGAAATTGCTTATCACTTGCTGATTTTGTATTGTTTTTTCGAGACAAGATAAGACAAGACTCGGTTGTATTTTGCCCTGGCAGCAACACTAGCAATGGAAATTGAATCTAACCTAATTAATTCTTTATTCTTAATAAAAAAAATCCGAGGCCGTTACGAAACATAGAATACGCTTGTGTGTAGTCGATGTGTTTTAACATATGATTATGCTTACAACAACAATAACATCAACACAGATGTATATTAACGGAAGAGCCTTCAAAAAGCCGTGAGTTCTAATGAAAAAAAAATACAGTTGTTAATCTAAAGGTATGCTTTCTAGAAGCCAGTGCTTTCTTTTTTTTAACTTATCAAATTTTGTTTATTTCCCAAAGGTTTTGACAAATTTTGTTTGACAGTTTATCCAAACGTTGTAAATAAGTTATTTTTATTTACTTTATAAAGTCTCAGTCTAATCTATGTTAGTGGCTATGTGAGTTGAGAGACAGGAGGGGAAGAAGCCAGAGGAAATGAAAATGTGACCACCAAGTTCTCAATGAACCCTCCCCTTAGATCCAGAAAAATATCTTAGCAACACCCCCTGCTCTAGCTTCTAAAATAACCTTGTCGTACTATACCGATCCCCCAAAAGAAAGGCTTTGCTTTTGCTACTATGACTGCTTGTAGATGATTACGACAGAAAGTGAAAGTGACATTTTTGAGGGCCAATGTTACTTTTCCTCCACATTGCTCAGTAATGGTTTGTGACACCCCCTCCCATTTGGGTCTAAAATACTGGGTAAAAATATGTATACTCCCGCTCGAGAGGGCTTGAAAATTCCATGACCTCCTCCCCCAATTTCCTCCGGCCCTCTGGCAATAAATAATGACCGGTCCCTAAATAAGCTTTTCAGATAGTAAAGCTTTGGGAGGGAGTTTGGATTTTTTTTTCATAATAACATCGAAATGTACTATTAAAATACAATTTTTGAGCGATAGTTAACACCTAAATACTCAGTGTTCTAAGGAAAATTCGATATCTTACACTTTTTCATGACATTTTACACTGTTATATAAAACATTGTTTACTTCTTCATCTGCCTTGTCGTTATTTTTTAAAAGGATTATTTTTTAAAGTTTTATATTTTTGTTTAATTTAACATTTTATTTTATTTTAAAATTTTTTCTTTTCTTTTCTTTTTCGTTAATGTACAATTTACTGACAATTACTAATTCTTTGTCTACGGTTTTTAGCCCTTTTTTTCAAGTTTTTAATCAATCTGTCATACAAGACACGAAATTCCAAGTAAAGAATATCATCTGCAAATAGTATTAGTTTTTTTTTTCTAATTTATTCTTGACGTCAACCAATCATAAAGGTACGTCTACATTGTCCGCTTTTGGCATGATGAAGCATGATGAAGCATGATGAAGCATATTTCTGTCCGTGTGCTTTAAGGCATCGTGCTTTCGTACTAGCCATCTACATTTTCATACGTGCCGTCTTTGCTACACGAAATATAAGGTTTGGGTCAAATTGCCCAAACGTAGCCTACGTTCTACGTCACCATTTACTGCTACACGGCGCGCTTTAAAATTATGTGGCGCATTGTCGAGTTGATTCGGTAGACGCCATGACTTAAATGAGAGCAAAAAAAAAAACGAATTATTATAGTTTTTGCAGACGATATTCTTTACTTCGAATGACAGATTGGTTGCATACTTAAAAGAAGGATTAAATTATATTAAGAATTGGTGTATTACAACTGAATTCCACATCTAGTCCGGTGCAATTAGTACTTTAGGTCGGAAAAAATTCCCATAAAGATGAAACTTGGCAGATATGTCCAGAAATACTACCCGAGAAACATACTAGAAGTCCCCTAAAATCCCACTGGAAATTTCGCTGCCATTTTGAAAAAAATGGCCGCTGTCGGCTACCAAATTATCTATTTTCTTAAATATCGCACGAACTGTTACTCCTACCGAAACTTTTATATAGACGTAAATCAAAGAAAACAAAAATTTTTACAAGAAAGGTCCTTACGATGTATTCGTTAAAACCAACCGTTTTTTTTTTTTTGCAATCTTCTGGTTTATTGAAAACGTGATGCATTTTGAAAAAAAAGGCCGCTGCCAGCTACAAAATTGCCTATTTCTTAAATATCACCTAAACTATAATTCCTACCGAAAATTTTGTAGAGACCTAAATTACAAATAACAAAAATCTCTACAAGAAGGCTCCTTATGAAGTTTTCATTACTGAAAACGAGATGCATTTTGAAAAAATGGCCTCCACCGGCTACCAAATTATCTATTAAGTGGAATGGGGGAAGGGGGGGGGGGTTGAAAAAGTGTCACATCTGGCAACCAACTTGCCCCTTTGGTTTCAGTTAGTACATGGGTAGAGAGGAGTCTAAAAATCCCGGGTTACAATTTTTCTTGCCCCCCTCCCCCAAATAAAACTAGTTTTTCTGCTCTAACTCTTTAACCGTCAACAAATCAAAAGTATAATTTGAAGCAAAAAAGTTCAACACATAAAAGTGATATGCATATTTTACGTAAAAGCAAGCTTTGAACCCCAAAATCGATTTTAAACTATATCACCCTTAATTTGAGCGAAAGCACCTTTTTTTTCAATTCGCCGCTGTTCTAGGGAGTTTCCTGTTCGAAGTGCTCTTGCGAGCCCTCTAATAGCTCTAAGTACACGTGCTTAGAATTGTATGAAAGGTGGAAATCTTTTGTTTACATCAATTCTAACGGAAATTGTTTAGCTGAGGTAGGGACCGTTCTACGCCGATGTAAAGGTGAAGAGATAATGGCGTAGTGGCGAAAGCATATGATGATTTTCGAATTCAAAGTGTTTTTGCGACCCCTATAATAGCCCGAGATGGACATGCTTAGAATATAATGAAAGGTGGGGATCTATTCTTACCATCAATCTAACTGAAAATGTGTTAGGTTAGATAGAGACCGTCCTACACCTATTTTAAAGTGTAGCTGTAATTGGTGTAGCGGTCAGTTTCAATTTCAAAGTGCCATTGTAATATTCGTATTTGCATTTGTATCTAAGATAAACAATTTCGGTTAGAATTGGTGGAAAAAATAGGTCTCCACCTTTCAGAAAACCCTAAGCACGTCTATTTTGGGTTATGAGAGGGTTTGCAAGAGCACTTTGAATTCGAAAATTACCATACACTTTCGCTGCTACGCCATTACCTCTTCATCTTTGAATGGGCGTAGGACTATTCCTATGTAAGCTAATCAATTTCGTTCAGAATTGACGGAAAGAATAGATCCCCATCTTTCAAAAAATCCTAAGCATGTCCATTTCGGGCTATTAGATGGCTCGCAAAAACACTCCGAACACGAAAATCACTACAACAACCAATTGAAAAAAGGAGTTTTCGCGCAAATTAAAGGTGATAAACTTTTAATACAAGTTGGGGTTCAAGGGGTGCTTTTTCGTAAAAGATGTGTATGACATTTGTGTGGTGGACGTTTTTGCTTCACATTAAGTTTTTGATTTGTTGACGGTTGAAGAGTTACAGCGGCCAAAAAAGCAGGCTTTTTTTTTGGGGGGGGGGGAATGAAAAATTATGACCTGGGATTTTTAGACTCCTCTACCAATTTACTAACTTAAACCAAAGGGGCAAATTGGTTGACAGATGTGTTTTTTTTTCGGCCCCCCCCCCCCACTAAAAAGTTAATTTGGTAGCCGGTGACGTCGGTTTTTTTTTTCATAATTCATCACGTTTGCAGCAAACCAGTAGATTGCAACAACAAAAAAAAAAGGTTGGTTTTAACAAAAACATCGTAAGGATCTTTAGAGATTTTAGAGATCTTTAGAGATTGTAGAGATTTTTGTTAGCTTTAATTTACGTCTCTGTAAAATATTCGGTAAGAGTGAAAGTTTGTGCGATATTTGAGAAAGTATACAATTTGGTGGCCGGGGGCGGCCATTTTTTTCAAAATGGCGGCGAAAGCTCAAGTGGGATTTTAGGGGACTTCTAGTATGTTACTCGGGGAGTATTTCTGGGCATATCTGCCAAGTTTCAACTTAATGGGAATTTTTTCCAAACTTCGTCAAAAAAATGAGCTAATTGCACTGGACTAATCCGCGAAAAAAATATTGAGATAACTTTCAAAAATAAAGAAAATTCAGGTGCAGAAGCAACACTGGTTTACACAATTGCTGATCTAAAGTAAAATGTGATACAAATTCAGATTATCGCTTTTGTCAAGCGCATTGTATATAATAGACCAAATATTGATCAAAAATGGAATTTTAAAGTAATGTCGATATGATTACTAAAAAAAAATCCGTACCTTCATCTCAAAACTCAATTATCTTAGAAGCGTGATAGGGGGGGGGGAAGGCAGGAGGAAATTGGGAGGGGGGAAGTATTTTCCAACCCTATCGAGGAAGAGTCAGCAATATTTTATACCGCCCAAGAGGACGGGGGGGGGGCAAGGTAGAGGTCACACACAAAAAATCACTAATCAAACTGGAGGAAAAGTACTTTTACTCCTCAAAAATTATACTTAAAGCAGTCAAAATATTTTACCGGCAGCCGCAATGAAAAAGCATAAGAAAATTTTCCTTAGAGGAAGAGGAGGGGGTGGATTCAGATTATTTTTGGACCCTTTGGATATTCAAGGTTTTTTGCAAGGGCTTGGAAGTTGGGGGGCGGGTTCAAGTGTGACAGTGTCTGATCAAGCAAACCCATAACAAATACAGTTATGGTAAAATAAATTTTTTTTATTGAATTATGTACTACATTTTTACACAAACATCATATCATGTTAGGCACTGGTAAAATCTAGTATTATGCTGGAATTACAGATTTAACAAACTGCTGTAAATGTAAAAACCGTGAAAAGAAGGGCAACTCAATCAAAATACGCAAGGTGTTTTTTTTTAAACAATTTAAGCTTTACAGGTAGTTTTTTAAATACAACACTATACACACGGTGAAATTAAAGGCGGAAAGCCAAAGACTCAACAAGAGTTAAATAAATACGGATACAAACTTATTTACGTTGACATACGAGTCCAAAAGACAACGTAAAGAGCAACGCATCTGTATTTACGTAACTCGTGGTTAAATTATGTGATCGCCTTCAAAGTTACCTAATCTGTTAACAAATAAGAAATAAAAAGAACTGCATGTAGGAGTAAAAAGATTCCATAGCGTAGAACAGCGCTAAGACTTTTTCAAAGTTGAAAATATGTACATTCAGTGGAGACAGACTGTTTCCTAATGTCCGTAACTCAGCGGCAGTCTATTGGTTTTAATTCGGTGTCTTTTGGTAAAAACCTGGGAAAGATCGTCGCACAGTTTGTGTTTTGCTTATGATTATGTGGCTGATTGAGCCAGTTCAGAGTATGGTGGAGGCAAGTCGTTATAATGCATTCCTTCGTTGACGTGTCCTTGATTTGGCGATGGAGCTGGGTGGTATTGTTGCACAGGATACATTGGTGGAGGATCGTGATAGGCTCCTACTGGTACACCGTAAACAACATGCTGAGGCTGTTGCGCCCTCGTAGTTGCCTGAGTGGCTGCTGCCAAACGACGTCGCCTATTTTGCATAAAAGAAATAAAAGAAGGTGCATTACGATTCATTTACGGCTGCGATACATTATTCTTGTAGTAATCAAATCGGAAGTCGAAGTCCTACCGCTAAGCCATACTGACACGGTCGTATCAGTGTGTCTTACGGCTTTTGGTCGGTCTCAGAGGTCGAGGGATTAATTCCCGCTCAGGTAGTCTGATATTTAAGTCCAAAAAGCAACGGAAATAGGTTCGCATCTGCATTAATTACCATTTTAGCCGATTTGTCTTTCCGTCCAGTTTAATTTACGGTATTTGAGAGATAGAAAAAAAGTTTCGTCCCGTCTCAGTAATTCGAGAGGAGACAAACGAGTTGCAAAACGAGACCGACTGTCGATGTAGAGACTGAGAGGATATTGAGCTTAAATTTATATGTAATGACTGCCACTATTATATGTTCAATACTGTTTTCCCGCTATTTTTCATCCGTTGTACACGCGCCGAATTTTTATGACGATTCGTGGTGTTGCTGTTGTAAGTTAGGTTAAGTTAGCGGGCTCAAATTTCACTTTAGGAACGAGTTTCGTAACGATGCGCCCAAGCTGCAACAAACTGATGAATCTCATGAATCGGGCTGGCCAACAGTGTGCCCATACAATTAAAAAAAAAAAAGACCACCAGTAACACACATGTAAAAAAAAAGCGACAAGTACGTAATGTGTACCACTGGTTCAAGCCTTCACCAATGGTATAGAAACCTCTCGCAATTCAAAGCTGAATAATACGCAACAGCGTAAAAATCGATCATCAAACACCGTTTTAGCTACTTGCGACTAGAGCTATCCAGACGTTGTTGGCATGCTGTAACACGTCTCGTCGGTTTCAATTTTTGTCTGTTTATTGCGCGCCCTGCTAAATGTGAAACAAACTCAAGGTAATTATTTCTTCAAAAATGGTCTGTATTCAGGTGGTGTTTCCCTTTTACTTTACAAATTACGATGAACACGATAAAATTAAAACTGTGAAAGCCAGTTTTCAGGGCCAAAGCAGAAAAAAGTTAAATCCAAAGTAGTGGGTGATCTGTACGTGATTCGGTCGAAGTGAGAAAAGAAGATTTGGCCCTGTCTCAATCCCGTCCTCGAATTTTCAACCTCATGTCTCGGGGTGTTGTCTCGTGTCGTGTCGACAGCTTTCAGCTCAGTCTCTTGATTAGTTTCGTACAGTTCATGCAATTCTCGAATTTCTCAATGCTATATGCCTAAGCATTTTTTTGAAACCAGTTCCAGTACCTAAGCCCAATTCGATGATGCTTTAAATCGGGCTTATACGTAATTACACCTCCTTTCAACGAGCTCGAGACCCCCAAATCCAGATTTTATGTTTCCCCTCGGGCTAGGGGCAAGCTAGGCTTACACACAAATCAATCTAACAAATGTCAAATCGTATTGCCTTTGCCATATGATGCACTACGGCAAAACTTTCCCCCTACCGTTTGTGCAAGGAAAGAGGCTTAGACGGACAGTACCATATAATTTTAACTGGATCTTCTTCTAGAAATCAGGCTTAAACATGACATTTCCGTTGAGGTGGCAATAATTAATCCGGTTGTCACGTAGACGTCTGCTTCAAGAAATATGGATAAGCTCTTTTTTTTTTCCGAACAATGACTAACAAATTAATTAAAACATAAAAAAAAGCTGCAAACAATTGTAAACCCTAAACAAACAGCGGTTTACTTAATGCCTATAATACCTAAATAACTTGAACTAATACCGCTACGAAATCATTTTAACTAATACCTCTGCAAAACTATTTTGAACAGTCAAGGAAAAAATTAATGATAGTAAGGAATGAAACTACGTCGAACATTAAAGATACCGTCGTAAGTTTCTGTATATTTCTTTCTGACTATATGAAGGGCGAAGCCAAACCTTAAAACGTTCCTACAATGTCAGAACTCTTCCAGTCTTCCAGTGGCTTTCTATTTTTTTTAATTATCACGTCTTAGTTCTTATAGGTTTTCATTCTGTACAGTGCTGACGCTCGCTATTATGGCCAATCACGTGATTCACCGCTTCGTCGCGTCGCTATGAAACTCATTACACACGTAAAATTTGTCCCCTGCCTCATGAAATTCGAGTCTAACCTACTTACAATCAACAGCAACATTGCAGAATATCGTAAAAAAAGCCAATTGTGCCACAAACAGAAAACCGTTTCGGGGAAAACATGAGTGAACGTAAGCCTAGGGATGTCGGCCATGCACAAACTCACAACGAATGAAATCGCCACAATGCGCAGTGTAAATTATACAAGGAGTATAATAAACAAATTATACTTAACATAAATAATATTCGGAAAGTCTTTATTACAGAGTTATGTTTTAATGATTTAAAGTGACCAGGATCATAACCAACAAATTCCTGATCAAAACTTAAGACACCCCGTCGGCTGATGTCTCCACTGCTTTTGTATTTGTAAAATTTTGGCGTGTGATCTTTGATATTGGCTTTCCTGTACTCCAGTGCCATTTGCAGCTGTTTGTGTTTAGTAATTTAATGACTTGTATGAGCCTAATGGAGTCCTGCTCACGGCCATGAATGCCTTGAATGTGTTCCGGTACCATGATTCATTTACTTCATCAGATCAAGATTTAGGTAACTATAAAGACCAAATTAAAAATCTACTGACTTCACGGAAATACCAGGCCGCATTCTTTTTTTTCGTAAACAGTTCAGATAGGCGGGCCGGATCTCGTTACAAAACTTCGTTACTTACCACCCACTAGTGGTGATTATGCGTAAAATGACTTTATTGCTAATCTGTTATTGTTGTAGTTAGGTTAGATTAGGTCAGGGTAGGTTAGGTTAGGTTAGGTTAAGTTAGGTTAGGTTAAGTTAGGTTAGGTTAAGTTAGGTTGGGGTTAGGTATGTTAGGTTAAGTTAGGTTAGGTTACGTTAATTAGGTTAGGTTAGGTTAGGTTAGGTTAAGTTAGGTTAGGTCAGGTTAGGTTAGGTTAGGTTAGGTAGGTTACGTTAGGTGACTTATGTTGGATTAAACTGTTTTTTTCTCTTCGTAGCTGGGCTACATGGAGAGCTATGTAGCGAGTTTTGCTGAACTGTTTACGAAAAATGTATGCTACCGGGCCTCAGGACGGACAGAATGAATCATTGCTTTTACAGAGCTAGCCTTGGTAAAACGCAGAATATTCGGCCACAAAATGGTGATCATTCGGGTTACAGGCGCGTGCGGGCGTTCTAAATTATCACGTATCAAAAAATGCATTTTATGTGCTTGGTCTCGTCTTTTGAAATTAATACTTTAGCAAAATTTTATTTGTCTAGTGCATTATTATAAAAATCTAGAAGCAAGCTTTGCAATTAAGTCATTTGGCAGAAACAACAACAAAAAAACAACGTTAAATAGGAGATAGTTCTCGCCACATAAATTAACATTAGCTGTATAAAATAAAAAAATAAAAAAATAAAATACCTCGTTCTCAAGTAATTAAAGTTGCAACCGTGCCCATAAATTAGATAATTTGATTTGCGTGGCCTAATAGTGTAGCAAAATATTTAATGGGGAAGACTGAAAAACAATAGTGAACTTACCGTCGAGCCATCACGATAGCAACTATTATTACCGTGACAACCACAATGGCGGCAATAACGCCGAAGACGATCCCCACAACATTTGCTGTATCAAAAAGATAAAAAGAAAAAGAATAAGATTCTGAAAGAAACTAAAATTAGCAATAAAAACTAGTATTAAACTAAGAAATACAATGGCGCCAACACTGTAAACGGCTAAACTCCGTCTGAGATGAGAAAGGGGTGAAGTTAAGTCACTCATTGGTGGCAAACATTTTTCTGGAACAGGTGTTCCTTGCATATATCTGAAGTACAAAACAGGGTTGGTCTCTTTATGAATTCAAGGTTAGGACTAACTTAATATATTAGGAATTTAGGTTAGAACTAACCTAATACGCCTTTGTGGCGGTTGGGTCTACTGTTCACTTCGTATTTGTTTACGCGTTGCCACACATACAATAAGGAAAATTACACAAAAATAATAGATTATTACCCGATAGATTACCCACAGATGCCGGAGAATAGACTGAGCATAATAATAATAATATTAATAATAATAGAACAAATACGTGGGAGGGGTGAAAGATTTGGTTACACAACATTTTTAACGTGAGACTGATTTCAAATTATTATTACAGACAAACTGAACTTAAGACACTTAACAGACCCTGGTTTGTCGGAGGAGGGCGGTTGCAGATTGTGTTTTATATTGTATATTAATCAAAAGGCCTGAAAGGTAACACATTTTAAACCGGCAATTGTGATGTTTACTGATTTTAGATTATATAATGTAGATCACACAGGTGAGCCTAACAGATTGGGAAGTAGCGGAAGAGTACAGAAGATCGGTACGACTAGGTAGTCGCTTGGTTAGTAATATACACTCTATATAAATAATATTAGCACCAAAGTTATTGGCTTAAAGTAACCAAAGTAAAAATTTAACTCAACACTTGGTTTAAAGAGAGTTATCTTAAACATAGGTTAAATTGCAGTAAAACTTAGGTGACCAAACGGCTCAAGTTGGGAACGAATAGAATTATAGGTTAAAAGATTATAAAGGAACAAACTCAGGGGAGGGGGTGTTTGCCGCACAATCTCCCACAAGTTCGGCAAATAGAGGCAGAAGCAGCGGTGAGGAGTGACCTAGTGCTATTCCAGGCCAATCTAGGAACACGATTACTCGTGATATGACGATGCCGCCGACGTCTGGTAGGGTCATTTATGACGTGGGCTGAGGATGACAGACTTAGGACACTTTGTTGAGTAACCCCAGAAAAAACGCTAGAAGATCCACTAATTACAGGTGACCAATTAGGGAAACTAACATTAGTACTAGCGTTAGCGTCATCTATAGGGGTGGATTGAACGTAGAAAATAAAAGAGGGTTAATAGCCAAACCAGAGACGCATTAGTGTAATCTGAAGAAGAAGACTCATGATATGGTCTTAACCTTAAAAGAGTTTGTCGTATCGACACAAGCTCACACACCTGTACACGGTTGGTATACTAAACGCTCGTCTATCTTCGAGTAACCCAAGGTGTTTTCGAAGTGCATCTGTAGAACTAAGTTTACTAGCCCTGAAAATGGGCTGTACAAACACATAGCACAAACATCTGAACCTTTTAAGTGTATTAGAATTGGCTATTTCTCCACTCCTAGCTTGGAGAGGGGAAACATAACCATAGGGTTTCAGTACAAAGCCTATTGTGTATTACTGTAATTTCTCCGCATGCATGCGCCCGGAAACACTCAGGGAAACCTGCGTCTTGCAAGGGGGCTCTAGCCATAGTCTTCAAATAAAGATTTGCACATTCGTTGGTCGAGTTCTGTTCCAGTGTGCGCGAGGTTGTGCAACAATGCACCTTGTCTGAGTCACGAAGGAAATCCTGTAACCGTGGGCCTTATACATTAGGGCACCGTCGGACACAAGATTTCGCCTGGTCTTAGTTTGTCTTCGTCTTATTTCACTGCTAAGGGTATCACACACTTAAAGGCACATAACTCCCTCCAGTATATTTTAACAGTTTCACTCGATACATTACCGGAAATAGTTTTATATAAACTGATTTACCTTTCATTTGCTGGTCTAAGGGTATGTTGCAGATGTCAGTAGTAGCGCGTGAATGTTATTAGGCTTGTTTTAAACGGCTCGGTTCGAGCGGTATTTAACTCGCGCCACATCGCTGGCAAGCCGCAGCCCTGGAGGAAGGATAATTAATCGTTCGCTCATGTTTGCGACTTGGTCGTACGACGTGTCACGTTGCCGCGGCCCCGAAATGAGTGTAACTAGTGTCTTAGAGCAAAGTGCGCTGTGGTCGTTTGAACTATATTTTAGCGTAGGTGACGCAGAGTAAAGCGGCCAGAACGGAGGGATTTATGTGCCTATAACCCTTGCTTAGTACAGGGTGTGTGAAAAAAAAGCAGAAGAGCAGTCAACAGAGACATCGCAACAGAGCTCACAAGGTTTACAACAATGAAAGATGACATATTACATGGATGCTTCGGCCGAAGACTTGGTACATTGTTTAACCGAGTAGAAGGCGGGGAGAGAGAAAAATAAGCTTTAATTGGAGCCTTGGCCCTCACTATCTCTGGCAGCACCACCTCTTCTTCTCAGTTTCGTACCCTCAGGTACGTTGAGGATGGGGAAAGTGGGTGGGTTCCTTGAAGGTAAGTATTTCAGGATAAGTAAAAACTAATTTTCTGTTTAAAATTTCATTTTCACTTGCATCTCCATTTGCTCATATTACAAAAAATACTATTACTGTTAATACCAAACATCAATACAAAACAAACCCTACCAATATAACCAACATTGAACACTCTCGCTGATGGTCCTGCGACATTCCTGTGTAGCACTGTTATTGGTAATTGTACTAATGTGTATGAGCGGATATCCACTACCACCCCATACTTGTCTGCAGGCATACTCTATCCTACCATGTACTCTACTCCACTGCGCATATAGAACATCACACGCTGTTACTTCACTGTGTACAAGATCCCCACAACGTGCCGTGTCGAGGTGCACCTCACGCTGCTACTCCACTGTGTACTCCACGGAAAACATGCCATGAACTGTCCCTGAGCAGCACACGAAATATCTCTTGCTAGCACTCTACTGTGTACTCCTCGAAAGATAGCAGATGTTGTGGGATGGGAGAGGTCATATTAGTGCCGAGGTTGCCTTTACAAACCGCGCCACATCCTTAAGAAGCCTGATATCACTTCAGGAGCTGCTGACAACCAGCAGCTTGTTGCTGGTTACTTCGTCCTGAATCCAACGCCGAATGTGCCTTCGCACGCACTGCCACATAGTGCAATATATCAGCAAATGCGTCACAGTACTATCTTCATCGCACTTGCATGCTGACGACAGGCTCAACCTTAGTCGCATTTTATGTGGCTGCAGCAGACAATGACTTGTGGGCAGACGTGATAGCAACCTGGCGATCCAAAAAGGAAGACCTTCGAGAACCGTTAAGTATGAGATGTTGGGTTTAATTTGTATAGAGTGCGATCTGTTAACTCCCCAGACCATTACTGGTTACACTGCTGCGGCACCCATGACGTCAAAAATACCTTTAGGGTGCTCACAGACTGAGTGAGCCATATGATGTTTGTCGCATTTACACTCGCTTCTTTTGCGGCTTCAGCAGCTCCCTCGTTGCCTACGTTGCCCGAGTGTCTTGACCCACTTAAGGGTCGAGAAACTTGTCTGGGTAGCCGACCAACATACGCTACAACATATGCTTCCAACATACGCTACAAATAATTGGGTAAATTGGGTAATTGAATAAAACATTGTTGGCTACTGCACAAATACATAAAAGCTGTCAGGATCGATCGAGCTCCGTGGGAGTTAAGAGAAATCCTTGGTAGTGGGAAAAAGGCCGCAGAAGAACGGAAAAAAATTACAGCAACCCAAAGAATGGGTCGGGAATTATTACCACAGAATTGCCACTAATTCTTCTGAACGAATTAAATTGTCCGAATAAATGAACTAAGTTGATATAACTGATCACTTTTATGCTCTTGTGCTCATTTAATTTTGCTGCGTACCGCTAGCAAATTACTGTCAGTTACATGTTTACAAACAAAGAACCAAATCATCCACATCCAATTCTTCCGCTTTCTGCAAAGATTTTAATATTGAAGAGAAATGAAACTGCACGGTAAGAAGATAAATTAACGAACACCTATTGTCGCACCCTCAGTGATCTGTTTTTAAGATTTAAATGTACAGTTCATCGCTCCCCATGGATCTTCAGAATGGAAGTCTTGGGACGAAAATTTTTTTATCAGACAAACCTAAATTTTCTGCCACTATATACAGACGTTTGTCTTTAGTGGTGTTGGGAGCGCCACATTTCGTTAGCTGTGCTTAGTTTTAAAATATTTTCGAACTAGACAAAAATAGTTTGGACGTGCAGAAAAAGCAAATCTCTTGCTTCCCCCCTCCCTACCTATTCTCCCCAAATCCTCTTACTACCCCAGTATACCCTCCCCCTCTTCCAATTGAATTGGGGTTCTTTTTGTATATGGTACTACAGATGGCGATAAGATGTATGAATATTATTCTTAAAATTCCTTTGGATAGCAAAAAAGCCCGCACTAAGTTCACAATTGAATTTTTGATCCTTTCAGTGTATCTATATTTTCCCCCGTTTACCTTTTAGTCTTATTTTTGTGAATCGGATATACATTGTGCACCCCAATTTAACTCTCCTAACTTTGCTGTGCCTTTGCTCTAATTCCTTTCGGCCTGGATTTGCTTATTCCTGTTCAGTAAACCCTGATTGTTATCCTCCATCCTTTCGTTGTTCGAGCCTCTAAATTCAGGTCCGAGATTTTATTTTATTAAAAGCAAATGATTCAATTAATATTATTGTGTTTAATTGGTAACCTACTTCATTTTTTTAGTGGAGAACAGTACGGCTAAAGTCCATTTCCAGGAAGTCGGGTCTACAACATGTAGACATTGATATGCTTTTGCCATTGTTATGACGTAAGCTACCGCCGATGCTCAGCTTCGCCCCTAGAAAATTATGGTGTTAGATGGCTTTTAAATATTCAAACTCGTCACATACATACCGGAGCAGGATTCTAGTTTTCCATTGGTTCTCCCTGATCCTCCATATTTGCAACTACATGTGTTATCCGAGGCACATTCTGCATTACTTGGACAACCGCTGTCCGTAAACCAATCACACTCTGTAAAAAAAAAAAAAAAAAGAGGGAGTTTGAGTATAAAGAAAAGATACATAAATGTACGGAACGAAAGTTTGCTCCATCACCTGCATAAAGCGGAACACAGTGGTGGTTGAAATACTTTAAGGAAGCAAGGACAGCTTCAACCTTTCAGCTGTGACCGAATCGGTGTTGTTGGGCGCACGGCTTTACATTCATAGGAACTTTTAACCGGGTAAAGCATTACGAATAAATAACATTTATGTATTACCGATTTCACACATAGTAATTCAAAGCGTGTTCTGACCGAAACGTGCCATATCACGCCACGACAACCTCGGCATGGCCACGTCTCGGCACACCATTTGATTTCCAACGTAATTTCGGTTTCCCCGCTCCCCGTCCCTTTCCCCCTCCTCTTTTTCCACCCCCAAAATTAAACGACTGCTACTATAAAAAAAAAGTACAGAGAAGATTAGAAAGGAGCAAAATAAAAGCAGAAGTTGATAAAAGAGGAACCAAAAGAGTAGGGTAAAAAGTAGAGCAAAAAGAGGAGAAAAAATGTGGAGCAAACATACAGGGAGATAAAAAAGATAAAAAATAGTAACTAAAAAGTGGAAAAAGTTGAAATTAGAAATTGGAAAATAGATGGTAGTAAAGACAATAAAAAGATGAGGCTAAAAAGAAGAGCAAAAAGAGTGGCTAAAAAGTGGAGAATAAAAAGTAGGCTAAAAGTGCATAAAAAGGGGGTAAAAAAGAGGACCAAAAGGTGAGGGTCGAAAGAGGAACCAAAGAAAGTAGTAAAAACAAGAGAAAAAGGAAGGGATAGAAACAGGAACAAAAAGAGGTGGTAAAAAAAGCAAAATTAGGGGGTAAAAAAAGAAACAAAAAGGGAGGAAAAACTGGAGTAAAGAAGGTAAAAGGAAGCAAAAAGTGGTAAAAAGGAGCAATAACTATAACAATATTTTGAAGTACTGAGAGAAAGAACTAATTTACAACGGTGGCACAGAAAGGTTTTTCATTAGTTTTTTACATGCCATATTTATAAATTCCCTGAACAAAAACGGCTTCGCCGTTTAGAAAAAAAAACATTAGAGCTCGTATCCCCATACTCACAGCTGTGAAGGTACACGAATAAAAACGGATTTGAGTTCACTCGAACGCAACGAACTATAATTTGAACTCCAATTCAGGGAATAATAACTGTTTTCACGTAAATAACGTGTAGCTTAATCGATTCATGACCAATTATTTTTATTTCATTTGATCATGTCCAGTAATGACCTATGTCTCCAAATACCATATTAATTACTAAAAAAAATAATTATTATAAAAATTAATTTCAAGAAAAATTACGTTTATATTGAGAACTTACTTAAGAAATATTCTAGTATTTGAACATAACAGTTGTATACAAAATAAGTAAAATTGTGCTATGTACGAAGAAGCAGCAGATTTCTCCTTATAATGTTAAGTGTTAAATGTACATGAAGTACTAAAACTTAAACGTCTATTCTTGGCCTCCATACAAGAAATAATGCGATTAATTAATAAAGTATAAATCACAAAGTAAAGGTTGAACGAAACAAACATTCTGCATGAAAGACCTTGTGATGAAAGCTTGTGAGGCTTGCGTGGAAAGCAACGTTGCTTTCCCTCCTTGCGTATGTTTGTGGCATTTAGGTCACCACTGAGAAAGACTGAATAGCAATTTAGCTCGGCTGGAGCCTGTAGCCAGTATCCGCACTGGTAGCACAGTGGTTAGAGCGCCAGGCCTAGTCAGCGGGAAGTCCTGGGTTCAAGTCTCAGTCGAGGTAGTTATCTTTTCTTTCTTTCTCAGATTAGTGTATCTTGTGTCAACACAAGGTCAGTCCTTAATGGAGACTGTTTGCTTCGGCAACGTAAATGGGCTTGCTTACGTATTTATTTAACATTATTGACACGGGTTATGTATTAACGCTGGTTAATAACAAAATTGCTAAGAACACTTTTCGTTCTTCATTGAAAACTGGAAAATTGTTCTTCACATTGGTGTATGTTTTGACTAAATCTCTGACTGTCCTTTCGTATATTAGAAAAAATTCCAGTGTTCAAAACTATTTTTAAAAAAGGTCATTTGGATGTAATATTATATTAATGTCTTTGTGTCGGGTTGGTTTTGCCAGAATGTGATATGCTTTCATGTCACCCCTTTTTTCCATATTTCCAGTGATTTTTCTACTTTTCGCTTCTTTTTTTTTACGATTTATTGCTTCTTCTGATTCCGAATCTTCGTCACTTCGTCATTCCGACTTTTCGTCACTTTCATCTAATCGGCCCATTGCTGATGCCTCTGCTTTTAGATATATTCAAATCGTCATTAGAAATTTCCATTAAGTTATTATGAACAACATATTTCCAAACTGGGAACATTGGTCACTCAGTCTATCCAGCAAAATGGAAACTTAGTGCGGCACAGTTTCCTTGTGTCCATAAAATCATTTAGTATTTATGGTTGCTATACAATTAACTCCAACAAGATGTGTATAATTAGCACCTTAGTAAACATAAGGCTATTGAAACTAACTGTACTTGAAATATATCCTACGTAAAATAATTTTAGTTATTTGACCTAGCCCTTTTGCTAAAACCGTTTTAGATTTAATTTCTAAATTTGATGTGAACATTCTAGTCAGGTGGCAGAGATGGTAAAATTCAAGGAATTGTTCACTTTTTCATAAAAGCATGAAAATCGGCATGATGAGTGTGCTTTCCTGTAAGATCATGTTTAGACATGGAGCCACTTCAAAATTTACCCAGGGACCCTTAAATCCAAGATGGCGGTCAAAATAGCTGCTGAAAAACGGTTATTTTTGGCTATAATTCCTTAACCGTCAACAAATCAAAAGCATATGATACAAAAACGTTCAGCACACAATTCTGGACAGTAAAGGAGATATACGTAAAATCAACCATTCAACCGCAAAATCGATGCCAAATACATCACCCTTAATTCGTACGAAAGCTCCTTTTTTCAATTGGTTGTTATAGTGATTTTCAGGTTGAAACTGGACTTGCGAACCCTCTAATAGCCCGAAATGGACAAGCTTTGGATATTCTGAAAGGTTGGGATATTTTTTTTCCCATCACTCTTAACCAAAAATTGTTTAGCTTAGCTAGGGACCGTTCTACGCCCATTTAAAGGTACTGAGGTAACAGCATAGCGACAAAAGCATATGGTGAGTTTCGAATTCAAAGTGGTATTGTGTGCTCTATAATACCCCGTAATGGACATGCTTCAGGAATTCTGAAAGACTGAAATTTATTCTTTCCGCCAATCCTAATCGAAAGCAAGGAACCGGCGTACGCCCATTTAAAGGTGACGAGGTAATAGAATAGCGGCGAAAGCGTATGGTGAGTTTCGAAATTAAAGTGCTAGTTGTTTAGTTCTCTAATAGCCCAAAATGGACATGCTTCGGATATTCTGAAAGATAGGAATCTATTATTGCCATAAATCCTAACCGAAATTGGTTAGCGTACGTAGGGACCACTTTTCTTCCACATTTTAAAGGTGGAGAGGTAAATGTCAAGCGTCGAAAGTGTATAGTGATTTTTTAATTCAAAGTGGCCTTGCAAGCTCTTTAATAGCCCGAAATGAAAGGCTTAGGATATTCTATAACATAGGGATGTATTCTTTCCATCAATCCCAAAAAAATTGTTTAGCTTAGATACACATACAAATATGAGCATTACAATGTCACTTTAAAATCGGAATAGCTGCTACACCATAGCAGCTTCACTTTTAAACGGGTGCAGGACAGTTCCTATCTAAGCTAAACAATTTCGGTTAGGATTGATGAAAATAAATTTCCGCACTTTGGGTGATTGGCGGAGCGAGCGAGCGAAGCGTAGACTATAACGGACACCAAATTGTGAAATGTAGGTTGGTTGGTTGGTCCGTTGGTCCATTGGTTGCACATTTGTAGTCTGGGTGGAGCCCAAACAAAAGATCGGTTTGGAATGAAATTTGGTACATCGCTTGATACCCCCAAAAGTATCGCTGAGCCAAAATTTGACAGAAATCGAACAATTATTATGGAAGAAATTACAAATTTTCGAATTAATTTCTAACACTCACAATTGTAAATTTAGACTCCTGAATAGTTAATTAATTCCGACGAAGCATATACCATGCTGGTGGTAGTCAAGTTAACTTTCAAAAACACGGCTAATTAATTAGGTTGCTTCTTTCTAGCTGATAACCGTTTTCGACGAAATTCAATGAAATAATAACATTTGATTGTCTCATTTTAACCACTGCTGGAACATCGCAGGTTTAAAAAAACAAAAGGATTCTGTTAACGATACACCTAGCACCATTTGAAAAAAAAAAAGAATGCTTGGAGGGATTACCTTCATCATGGCGATGAAACTGCATTTACTCTAGCGATGGGAATCCCGAATATGAAACCTAAATCGTAAAAACGAAACTACACAGCAGTCGATGTATTTGCACAAAGCACGAAACAACAACATCCCTGCATCTAATAGTTTAAAGATTCCTCGTTGCCACGGCAATGTGTAGCAACGTGTAGTCTCGATACCGTTGTGCATTAATCAATAGGCCTAATCTCAAATGCAGCTGCTATACTAACGAAATGAAAATGACAACTAAACATTAGGCCTAAATGCTACAAATTAGGCCTAAAGGCTTAACTAGGCCTAAGAGCTAACACTCTTTCACCTACAATATTGTGATCGTTACTGATGGCTTATAATGTCTACTAATGTTACTAATGGCTTAAGATCGCTATCGCTGTGCGTGATATAGGTGTGCGCCTCAATATTTTCGTTGGTGGCGTTGTCAAGATTAGTGTTAGACCAGTGGCAGCATTGCCAACCAGCTGAATCTTTTGATTATTGTTAAAAACTATCGCTCTGATGATTGTCTGGCTTACAGGTAAGTGATTTATTATTAACATGTTGTAATCAGGGAAGGCGCTTTGCACAGCAGTAATTATTGATGTAAACAATGTCAGAATTATTAGCGGTGGCAGCCCAACCAGCCATGATAAACGTACCGTTTTATGTTTACCCGGCGGTGATGGCTCACATCTTTAGTGTCGGATGTGGAAAGAAGCTAAAAATAATTAAATACACACTAAATGATGGATCGAACGAAAACCTACTAACATAATATTAAAAAAATTATAAATATCATACGTAACTTAAGCCTATTTGAAAATAAAGCTAAAATAAGACAAAGGCTTGCAAATAACAGTAGTACGTCACAACAAAAGGCAAATAGCCCAAACTTAGCCGAATGAGCATTTCTCCTAGATTTTTAAGGAGCATTAACACATATGGTACAGTCATTAAAATAAAGACTAAATACAAATTTGAAATAAAGGTCTGTTTGCTCCGTCTGCAATAGGTCCAAAGCCTGTTTACTAGTTTACTAGCTTACATGAGAGCATTCTGAATTCTAAACTAACCATACGCTTTTGCTATTACTCCATTACCTCTTCAACTTTAAATGGACGTAGGACAGTCCCTATCTAAGCTAAACAATTTGGGTTAAGTTTGATGGAAAGATATTTCCATTCCCATTTTTCAGAATATCTTAAGCATGTATATTTCGTGCTATTACAGAGCTCATAAGAGCAATTTGAAGTCGAAAATCACCATACGCTTCCGCTGATACACCATTACCACTTCACCTTTAAATTGGTGTAGGACGGTCCCTAGCTAAGCTAAACAATTTTGGTTAGGAGTGATGGAAAGAATGGATCCCACCTTTCAGAATATCCTAAACCTGTTTGCCGTGACGCGTGTATTGCCGTGACGCGTGTAACTGGGCTAGTCCACTCAGACAGCCAAAGATCCGCTATTCTCGTTCGTCAGTAGCTAAACCACACGCCACGGCTGTTTGCCGTGACGTACGTGTCACGTGACACTGCTAGTCCATTCAGATGGCGAAACATCCGCTATTCTCGTTCGTCATTGGCTAACTCATGATGACATCACGGCAAACAGCCGTGGCTCGTGGTATAAGTCATGATGACATCGCTGCAATCAGCCGTCGCTTGTCGTATAAGCATGCCCATTTCGGGTTATTAGAGGGCTCGTAAGAACACTTTGAACACGAAAATGAGTACAACAACAGAAATCACTATAACAACCAATTGAAAAAAAGGAGCGCTCGCAGGAATTACGGATTACCTAATTTTCAATACGATTTTGGGGATGAATGGTTGCTTTTGCGTAAAAGATGTGTATCACCTTTCCTGTCAAGAATTACGTGCTGAACGTTTTTCTTTCACATTATGCTTATGCTTTTGATTTGTTGACGTTTAAGGAGTTATAGCCCCCCAAAACCCCGTTTTCCAATGGCCATTTTGACCGCCATCTTGGATTTAAGGTCTCATGGATAAAATTTGGAAGTGGCTCCATATCTAAAAATGATCTTACAGGCATGCACATTCATCATGCCGATTTTCACGCTTTTATGAAAAAATGAATGATTCTTCGCCTCTGCCGCCTCATATTCCACATCCACATTACGTGAACTCAGTCTCGACGAAGTAAAAATAGCAATAAAATGAAGGGAGCTCATATTCTCTTATTATTTCTAAACCGAATCAAATAGCCAACGTACGAGTTCCAGTATTGAAAAATGTGCATAGTTACACGCAGTGCTGTTGTGTAGAGGCCAAACAAAGTGAACGTGACAAATATTTGAAAATTCACCCCAGCGCAACGTTATATCCGGATATTAAAAAAAGAAAAAAAAAATAATAATAATAACATTTTTTATTTTTTTTTACTTAAAAATAATAAATAATTAAGAATTTAATCGCTGTAAAAAAGTGATTTGGAGCAAGAAGTGCCGAAAGCACTCCAGTGCTCCAGTCCAAACTTAAAAGTAGTTCATAAGCATCCTATAAAGACCAAGAAACCAAAAGCTAAGTTTATGTATAGTATTCTGGCCTTTTTTTTTTTAAAGGGAGTCAAGCTTTCCAAATTAAAAAAAAATTACTAAAACTATTAACAGATTTTGCAGTGACGTTTTCCTCGGCCGGAGAATTCCATACTGGAATCACTCAAGCGGCAAAAATATGACGCCAACAATCAACAGTTTGGTAGCAGGAATTTGAATTTGAATTTATTTCTACTGAGCATATCAAACCTACAAGTCATTCGCTCATTCTAGCAGGAATGGTTAATTTAAAACAATCACCACAAGTCAAAATAGCTGGGCTACCAACAAAAAAAGGGAGAGCCACATTTCACAGCGAGAAAGCCATGAAGAATTTAAAAAAAAACATAATTAGATTAGCCTTTAGCTTTCTGAGTTCAAGGGAGTCAAGTCCCGTCGTTTTTAGTTGCAAGCAATACTGGCTACATTTTGGCGAATCGCCGCTGTACAGGGTGTACATTTATGATATTTTGTGACATATGGGCTGGCAATTTGTTAAACTTCAAATTCGATAATTTTACAAATTTATCACACAATTCACAAAAATTAAACTGATATCGTTCTAATAGTCAAACTAACATGGCTGCTGTAACATGGCCATGAATGGGTAGGACACTCCCCATACATACCAAGAGCAAAAAGTGGAGATAAATCGAAAAACAAAATAAGGGTTATTTTTTTAACAAAAAAGGAGTAAAAAAGGAGTTAAAAGAGAAAAAAAAAGGGGAGTAAAAGGGGAACAAAAATTGGGATTAAAGAAAGCAAAAAAAAAAAGAAGGGAGAGGTTAACAGAAGAACATAAAGAGGTGGGCAAAAATGATAACAAAGGAGCAAAAAAGAATTACAAAAAGAAAGGAAGGATTAAAAAGGAGCAAAAAAAGAGAAGGTAGAAAAAGGCGCAAAAAAAGTAGTAAAAACAAGAGCAAAATAATTATATAAAAAGCGGAGCAAAAGTCAGAAAAAAGTGTAAAAGGAAAAAGAAGAGTAAAAAAAAGATTAAAAAAAGAGGTGATTAAAAGGAGAAGTAAAAAGAAGGGATAAAAGAGGCAGAAAAAGAGGAGCAACAAGTGTCGTAAAAATAGGACTGAAAAGGGGGATATGGGTGACCAAAAAGAGAGCCAAGAATCATAAAGGTAAAATGGTAGTAGTAACAGCTCCTTAAAATGGGTATTTTTTCTGCACCTTACTTGCGGTGAATTAGTAACACAAAATGAATTATTGTACGCACCTTTACATCCTTCGGTTATACTACCACCATACTGGCAACGGCACTTGCTGAAAATAGCACTGCATTGTTGGAAGTTGCCACAGTCGCTATCCGTGCTACATTCTGTAGAAAAAAAAAATATATATATATATTACATCTGTTCATCAACATATTTGTGACACTGCATGCATGGCTAAGATTTACCATAAAATTATATTTTAAAATTATATTTTATGATCTTATCGTCTTTGTCAGACGAACCTTTGCAATTGCTGCCATACTGGTCTTGGCCGTACTTGCACTTGCACTTGTTGTCGTCACATATCCTGTATTCACCTGTGGGGCAGTCCTCATCTTGGAAGCATTCTATAAAATAATTGAGATAAATGCTGAAGAAATTCAAACTGTAAATACATGTTTGAATTGCTGAATGACAGTACAAAATTTAATCACAGAACAAATTTAGCAACCCTGGCACAGAAAGGTTTGTCCTTCCATCCATACTGCAGATTTTATCATTTATGCCTATCTTAAAGATATTCAAACTTGCCCTACCGTACATACCAAAACAAGTTTTCAAAGCTCCATTGACTATAACGGATCCGCCATATTTGCATTGACATTCATACGATTGACCCGTAGATGCTGGTCTACATTCTGCACTCTTTGGACAGCCTTCTTCATGATACAGGCTACATGCTGCCAAAATAAATAAATAAACTCATTAACAGTGTTTATTGCCTATGATGTTATCTTTCGGCATGTAACTCATAATTCCAGGAAAGCAAGTGACTAGCTGAAAAGCAAGAACTATACTATACGGGTTTCATGGCAACAACAAAATTCAGTTCTTTTCTTGCTAAAAAATGTAACCCGTGCACGATGGGTCGGATCGCCTGACTGCACGTTGTGTCGATGCGCGGAGACTGTCGATCACTTTTTGTATTCTTGTAGGAATTATATTACCCAGAATAGTAC
>JAHWFP010141040.1:0-42439 GCA_023313725.1 Lithobius niger | reverse complement strand
TATTCTTGTAGGAATTATATTACCCAGAATAGTACCGCTGGATGGATACGATCTCACCCCAGTGTTCCGCAAATTCTTTCGCAATCTGAGGGTCGAGAAAGCGTTACAGTTGGGTCTGTTCACATCAAAAAACACTAATATCCGACAATTTGTGATAAAAAAAGATGCCACTTTGCACACTTTCACTTTACGTTCATGTAAGTCATTTAAGATAGGGACCCCACCAAAAAATCCATTCATATTCAATACGGCGGCCATTTTACAAAATGGTGGAATAAATCTTAAAAATGGCGTACACAAGCAGTTTAGGTTTTTTTTCAGTGCGTTTAAGGTCATAAAATTCAGTGGAACTATTTAAAAGTAGCCTCTGTATTTTAATTTTAAACAAATCAATTTAAACTTTAGTCTATATTGCAGCCATTTTCCACAATGGCAGTCTGAGTTTTTAAAATGGAGTACGTTTGCAATTCAGGAATCTTTTTCAAAGTGTTCTGGTCAGAAAACTCAATGGAACTATTAAACAGGGTGCTTTTTTTTATTAACAAAAGTAATAAAATACAATTGAAAATGGCGGCATTTTTTTTCAAAATGGAGGGCTAAACCTTAAAAATAGAGTACGTGTCGTATAAGGAGTGAAGGTGTCGTTTTGAATGTGTTTCTGGTCAGAAAATTTAACGGTACTATTTAAAAATACGTACTTTATTTTTTTTTAATTAAATAAAATTCAATACGGCGGCCATTTTCCAAAATGGAGTACATAAACAGTAAAAGTATCGTTTTCTATGAGGTTTCTAATCAGAAACAGTTTATTAATGTACCACTGTCTTTTTTAAATATTTTTGCAGGTTAACTGATAAAAGATATAATTAAGCGGAAGTTATTGTTTGTACTAACTACTGGGTGACCTCGTAAATTCAGCTGAACATCGTGATCCAAAACAACAGAATGCAGGATGCATTAGGCTAACAGATAACTTGGTGAAATTTAAAGAACTTGGAAGGTTACCAAATGATGTAACAACTGAATATTTGATGAAGGAGAAGGGATACTGCCTACCATTGAATATCGTAAGGAACGTTGGTGCAAACAATGAACACTTAAGTACAACACAAAAATTCTGAACCGTGCTGTTCAACATTCAACGTCCTGTAACCAGGAACTAACAATCCAACACAAACCACACTCGTCTGGAGGATCATCAACAATGACACCACGCCAGACAATCGATGCATCCCTGCCATCCCCAAGACTTACAGACAATGGTGTTTTTTATACAGTATATGACCACTCCACTTTGGAATCCGCTACCTACCCATGTTCCAACTATGGCATTTGATAAATACGTTCGCGAAAAAATATCAGTCCCTAATCAACGTCCTATAATGGAAGGTACAGATTTAATTACTTTGGAAGCTAAGTACTACATCAGATGCATGGTCAACCTACGAAACAAAGCAAGATCTGTAGAAATGGAGAATCAACAGCACGTTGACGATGTCTGTTAGTCCATTGCTTTTGTAAACATTACATCATTCATAAGTTTTAAACTAGTTTGTGAAGATACTGAGTACATGTTCCCATGTGGGTCTATGGGAATTATCTTTAAAATGCACAGAAAAAAAAACGTTGAAGCTCACAGGAGAGGATGAACAGCAGAAGTTCAGACAACCAGATTGAGAGAGTGTTCTACCATTTCCCTCAACTTCGGGCCGAGAAGACCGGCAAAGAATAAGTTCTAGGCCAAAATAATATACAAATATTTTTCAAGATGATGTACTCGAAGACAACGTTGCTGATGCTATAGTATTGCAAAGATTTATTATGAGGTTGTGTAAAGTGATGTTTCAGTCCTCTGCTATTCACTGGAAGCTTTGCTGGTCTTCTCTACCATTTAGGGAAATGGTGGAGAACTCTCTCTCTCTCTAAATCTGGTTGTATGAACTTCTAGTTGTTCATTCTGTCCTGCGAGTTCCATCTGGTTTGTCCTGTACATTTTGAAGTTAATCCTTATAGGGAATATGTACTCACTGTCTTCATAAACTATAGTTTATCACTTATAAATGATGCAACGTGTGAAAAAGCAATGGACTGGCAGATCGTCACCATGCTGTTGGTTTTTGATTTCTACTGATCTTTCTTTGTTGCGTAGGTTGACCATGCATCTGATGTGGTACTTAGCTTCCAAAGGCATTAAATCTGTACCTTCCATTATAGCATTTGGATTAGTGTTATCTCTGAGTGATATTTTTTCACGAACGTATTTGTCAACTGCCGTAGTTCCAACATGGGTAAGTGGCTGATTCCAAAATGGTCCATTACTGCATAAAAAACAAATATTATCTGTAAGTTTTGGAGATGACGTGGAAGCTTGACGTGTCTGGTTTGGTGTTTCTGTTGTTTCAGATTCAGATTGCTTTATTGCCATGCCCTGACCCGATGTCATGCGCTTGGATACAGCCTAAAGACATACACTCCATGTAGTAGCACCAAAAACACTATTACCACTAAAACCAATGGCATCTAAAGTACTCGGAAGAGGACAATTCACCGCCCTCAGTTCCTCTCCATTTGTCACTTGTCATTACTTCTCAAGAGAGCTGCATCCAACTACAACTTTCCACTGTGTACAAGCTTCACATGGCTGCAGTGAACCAAACTTGATTGCAATCAAGGTCGCCACTACTTTCCGCACCACACACAGCCCCGACAGGACACTACGGGTACAACTGAGCCTCTGGGCCACTGAGCTGCTAAGCCTTTGACTTCACTTCCTGGGAAGCAGAAGGTCTGACACATTACAACTGCACGCGCAACATCGTACAAAAACTCGCACTGCTCGCAGTCTCACGCTGGTGTTAGGGCGCGTTTACGCAGCGACTCGCCTTTACATTCTTGCAGCTAGAACTCAATAGCGATGGCAAAGGTGACATTGCCGTGGCAACAACGCTAAATGGATTAGCTAAATCCGACATCGTTTGAGTAAATACTTGCAGTCTTATAAACCGTACCAACAATATAAAGAATTCCTCATGACGAAACAAATTTCCCAAACGCTTCTGAACTCACGTTTGGAGAAATTTGCTGTTTTCGTTGCGAGACGGCAGACATAAAACCGCCGCCATATTGGAATTTGAGGTGATTTCTAGCTTCTAGCTGCGAGAATGCAAAAGCGAGTGGTTGCATAAACGAGCCCTTAGAGTCGGAGAGAGCCAAGATGCTACACAAAGTGGGGCATGAACCGATCCATTTGGATAACATTCTCCGCTGCCGTGCATACTTAGAACAAAACAGGAAAAAGTACTCGTTGGTCACTTCAACTCTGCAGACCAGACAAACAGGCGAGTCAACCCACCCCATCCTATGCTGATGTGCAGAGAAGAGAGAGTGACCCAACTGCAATCTGGACAAGAGCCTAGCTGTATGATTGGGCATGCCATCAAGAACTGATGCGTCGCTGCACACCGGATGCAGAACAAAAAGAGTCCTGCCGGTCTCAGCTCGCTGCCACTCATCATTACACTTCTGCATGGTCCACTTCATGACCGACGTCCTCTTTACCTTATCTGAGGAAACCAGAGAAACATCGCAAGACAACCTACTGGAGGCCTCTGGAGCTAATCCATCAGCAAGGTCGTTGGCCCTGTCACCACTGTGTCCTTTGACCCGCTTAAGCTCAACCAGAGAGTGCTGCATAGTAGACCACAATTTCCAACACATGGAGTAAATCACAGGATCCGAAAGAGTAAGGTGCCTCAAAGCACTCTGTATCATATGAATGGCAGCAAGTGAGGCCAGCGAGGCAGCGATGGCAGCGAGTCCGTGAGGATGGCAAATGACGGCAAAGCCAGAGCTAACGCCACATCCAGATAGCTATAAAAATTGCAGCTAACACCGATGCTGTGCTGGAGTCCACTGCCTCAAGCCGATGCTGTAGGTTGAACTTGAGAGACGGAATCGCGACCCCTACACTGCCAGACCCTGGACTCAGGCAGAAAAGACGCATCACAATAGATACTGCAGTCAGCCCTACATGTAGAAAAACAGTCTAGAACATGGGGGCACCAAGCCCAAGGACAACGAGGTTTGGCTGTGGCCACATCACAAAGGCGCAGGTGCGACACAGACAAGAGTAAGGCAGCACCCCTGCTACTAGCACCTAGGAGGGCTCTACAGCTTTCACTCACCGTGCAGTAGTCAAAAATGACCTTAGCTACGGGATCGGAACGACCCCAAGCCAAATTACGTATATAGAGGACAACAAGAAGTTCCACAGTTCACAGATGAAGTGGGACCTCTCCACATTCAGCCCACAGAGCTTGGACTGGCGTAGAGACAAGACAACCAGAAATAATACGGAGGGAGTAATTTACAACTACTTGAAGAGACCGAATGTGCAACCTCGCCATGACCAGGAAGGGGAGATGATAATCGAGTACCGTACAAACAAATCCTCTGTACGTTGCCAATAGTGCGCCGCGTTTGACGGACCTCTTACCCGCAAGAGCTTTCAGAATCAAGGTGCACGCTTGAACCGTTTCCCTCAGACGTCGCACATGCAGACCCCATTCCAAACCACTGTCGAGAATGATACCAAGGTACTTAACCGCAGTCTTCGACTAAACAATAGTCCCATTCACTGAGACACACACTGAGGACGCACGCAGAGCCTGAGACCGAGAGAAAACAACCGCTTCAGTTTTGGTCGGGGCAAAGGATAGGCCAAACCCTAACACAGCTTGCACACAAGGAGTAAGAGACGCAAGATCGTCGTCTGCTACCATAAAGCACCATCGTCAGCATAGCAAACTACATTGGCAGTAGCACAGACTTCCAAAAGAACCTCATTGATGGTTACCGCAAAAAGCGTTATGCTCAAACTGCCTTGCGGGAGACCTCTGTCAGAGCGGGCCAGACTTGACCAAGAGTTGCTAGCCTTCGTAACATACACCCTCACCCCTAGTAGCACTGGTACTGCATTTACAAGTTTTTCGCCCACTCCCATTCTGCACAGGGCGGCGCGAACCCAGTCAATCCATGTCATAAGCAGCTTTAATGTCTAAAAAAACTGCGATGACAACCTTCTCATGCAACCATGCCTCACGGATACCCGAGAGAAGGAAGAGGCCAGCATCTTGAACACTCCTACCCTCTCTGTATCCGAACTGAACAGGTGCAAGCAGATCATGATGTTCTAAAAACCAGGCAAGGTGCCTGATGAGCATTCGTTCGTAAACTTTGCTTAAGCACGACAGCAGTGCAATTTGCCTGTAGTTTGTCAGACAGACCTATCAGACCCTGCCTTGTGCACTGGTGCAAGTTTAGTGAAGAGCCAAGCATCAGGAACCTGGCCACCGTCGAGAAGAGACTGAAAAAGGTGCAGGAGCTCTTCTTGGGCCATGGCAGACAGCCTGTGCAGAACACCATAGAAGACATTGTCTATACCAGAAGCGCTAGACACTTTGCACTTCGAAATTGCAGATTGCAGCTCTAACATGTTCCTGGGAGCACCCATTTCTTGATTAGGCAGAGATGGCATAATACCATACGGCGGCGGTTGCCCACTCGGGAGAGCGTATACGCTCACGCACCTAACACAGAAGGCCTCTGTGAGATCCACTCCTCGCAGGACCACTCTGTCAGGAGTCTGGGAGCTGTAAACCCATGATAGAGCAGTTCTCGTGTCCTGTGCACGAAGCGCATGCCAAGCGAGTGCAAGGGAACCAGATCCCTAAACCATATCACAAAGACGGTTTGCGTAATTGTCCTTCTCAGCCCGTATGAGGAAGGACGACTCTTTAGCTGCCGCATTGTAGGTCAGCCACCTCTCTTCACACGGGACGCGATAGGACTGGCACCAGTCACGGATGGCTCGTGTGCACACCGGCATCCACCAGACCAGGTAGATCTTGCGCAGCGTCCTCCGATGCACCAGAGATCCCCTACTCGCATGAGAACAGATCCAGTCAGAAAAACAACCGTCATCCACAGTTGGTTTGCTTCCACGGGCTTCACTACGGTTGTCTGTGCTACTGGCTGGGCGCAGGGCAATTGGGAGATGGTCACTGCCCCTGAGATCGTCAGATACACAGAAACTGAAAAATCTTGACAAACCTCCAGAGCAGAGAAACAGATCCAGAACAGATTCTTGAAATACGCCACCTTGCCAACAGACAAACGTTGGTGTGCCGTCCTGCACTATTTCCGGGTCAAGGCTGCTAATGACACTTGACAGATGGCATCCCTTAGTACTGTTGTGCAAGGAACCCCGATCATGGTGGTGAGCATTGAAGTCATCACCGATTATGCACGGTGCCTCGAACTGACCAAGCCAAGACAACCATTCAACCATGGATGAAAACAAAAACAATCGTGACCCACCGGTTCAATGTTCACACCTTAATGCCACATCCAGCTATGCCCGGACATCCGGAGAGTGTAACTGCTAAACAAGGCACACTCCACTTCACAAAGATGCCAATGTTAAGACCCGAAGACAGAAAATCTACGTTTAGGTTAGGGTCAGCCTAAATCCCAACTCCACGTGTTTCTTGGTTGCCCACGATGTCAGCATACACTAAAATTTTGCCTATCTCATGCATTTTATTCAACAAGCTACGCATATTCCAGGATGCAATTGAAAAATTTTGACGCTGATGCAGTAAATGTGTCAGACCTTCACTCCCGTGACACCTCTGAAAGAGCATCCACTATCATTCCCTGACTATCGTCAATATCTGACAGAGATCCTGTTTCATCTCCAGCTTCTGCTTCTGTAGACCGAACACTTTCTACTGCACCGGTCACAGGGACTTGCCGAACATTTAAAATACATACTTTTAAGTAGTTTCGTTAAAGTATGTGCCGTGCAGCTGCTTACGTTTCATGGAGATTTTGTAACTATACCACACTCAAGCTATAAGTTTGACTTAGAAAATCACCTAAATTTACGTGTTGCAACAGAACAGAAATAAAGTATACGAAACACCAATACAACAGCTTAGTTAAGCTGAGATTTGTTAGTCTCAAACACATATTAACACTGGCGATAGCCAGTGTTAGTAAGGGTCGACCTAGGATCTCTGTGTTAAACTTTCAACTTTGAGAACTCCGACAAAATTAACTCCGTCAAAATTGAAAAATTTTAAACGAAATTTGGAATCTAGCCTTGACTAGTCAAGGCCTGTCTACAATCCAAAAATTGCGAAATTCAGTCCAGCCAAACCAGAGATACAGAGAGGGGCCAAATAGACAACTTCTTGTTCTTGGTCTTGTTCTTGGTCTTGTTCTGGGGATGTACCTTTCGTCTGTCCTCTCTACAGGTCAAACTATTTGTCCTGTAAAGCTGGTTCTTAGCTCATTTTACGGGTATTGCTCTGTAGAGTGCCCTTTCCATAAGGCCTTTTCTAATTGGTCAAGTGGTTCAGGTGTTACGGAGCGTTAAACGACCAGATTGATTGTTTTACATTGTTTTAAACATTGTTATTATGCAACAATGCCATTTAGCAAACGCCAGCTGCAAGACAGACTGAAGATTAAAGGATTTGTTTCTATTGTTAACATTAGCGATAGGTGCAGTTAACGTTCGCTAAAACCCTTTGAACCCTTTTTGAACCAGGTTAGTAAGGCCATAGCTATTTACCGAGCTTAAAGGCGGCACAACAAAACAAACAACAAATTAATTATAAAGGGGTAACACATAACCAACCCCTAATCCACCACCACACCTATTTATTACAATTCTCAAAGTAACACGGATTAATAAACAAAAACGTATCGTTAAAAGTTAAAAGTAAGGGTCTGAAAGTCAAAACCTGTAAGGAACAAGGACAAGCTTTGACTGTAAGGATCTAGGTGTCAAATTTGGCCAGTAAGACGCTGCTAAGCATTAGACCCTTACTACCCGGTGATCATGTTAATGACTTAGTACGGAAAATTGGAAATTAGCCAACAGCGAAAATCATACACTAGAAATAACGTAGTTCAGTATGTCAACTTTATGCATTTACGTTAAATCGGAGTGGCATGACCCGGATTCGAACCGGCCACCCAGTTCGCCCACAGATCACTTGCATAGCGCCTTAATCTCTCCGTTGCACTCCGATGAAACGTAAGTGCATAAAGGTGGCTTACTGAACTACGTTATTTCTAGTGTACGATTTTCGCTGTTGGCTAATTTCCAATTTTCCTTAATATTATTTCCAGCGATTTATGTCTGTTTATTAATGACTTAGTAACTCGGACAGAATGGGTGTACACGCTTACGCTTGTAGCAGGTTGTCTTGCTTGGAATCGCTGCCATGTTATCAAACCGAAAATAAATGTCAACTTAAAGCAAAGTAGGAAACCCTCACCCCCACTATCATTGGATCATCTCATGGGTCTTTATAGGACGATTTCAGACAGCTGTTCGTCAAAAACCGGGTAGTAAGGGTCTAATGCTTAGCAGCGTCTTACTGGCCAAATTTGACACCTAGACCCTTAAAGTCAAAGCTTGTCCATGTTCCATACAGGTTTTGACTTTTAGACCCTTACTTTTAACTTTTAACGATACGTTTTTGTTTATTAATATGCTTATTGATGAACCCATAGTTATCCAATGCAAACAAGCAGTATGGTCCATCCACTTTATCAGCAGCGAAACAACGGAAATTGGCCTATTTTCACAAAGTCCGAGTCAAAGGCCTAGAGCTGTGTGTGGTTTTTTTTGGGGACAATGAGACATGTATGAGTATCTGTTCTCTTTACTATTTCTGTGAGTTGTGGAGTTTTTCTTCCTAGAACTAAAATAATATGCGGTACTGATTGGTTCCAAAGTAACAATATTCGTTAGGAAACGATCGGGAGTACAGTGCTCTTCCGTTCAGTGGGAGGCGTTAATCTTCCATATCCTCAAATTGATCGTTAGTTGATCAAAAAAAGGAGTCTGCTCCTCCGTACTTTCTGGTATTTTGTACATTTTGTGCTCGCCTGGTAGCCTTTTGCAAAGGAGCCAAAAATTCATATACAATAAAATCAAAACGTCCTTTCGACAGACCCATTATGTAGTCAAAATGCTGACAGTCTGTAATTGATAGTGCAAGTTACGAATCATTCTGCAAAACACCGGAAGTGCAGACCATAGAAATGTAAAATTGAAGAGGTTAGCTGATCCCACAGATATTTTAAATTTTCGATGGTATGGTACAATTTAGTGAGATTCGTAGTGCGTCGTTGACGTTGTGACCTGTGTGGCATAGCCCACTTCATGGTCTTAAAGACCTCCAACTAAACATAATAGCTTCTCGAGGTATTCCCGATTTGTCATCTTTCAAACCGGATGTGGCCCATCGGCCACTTTCTCTGCACTATAAAAAGGGCAGTAAACCTTCTTCGAGGATCATACTAAATACACGCGGCGGCTTGTGCATAAGTTTTGGCTTTACGCACTACTAACGTGGTGGATGAACTTTCTACGGTAAATTTAGATATCAGTTCACGGCGCTCATTTAACCTCAACACGGCATAAAAACTTCTAAATGAAGATACCGAGAACCCTGATGTAGTCCGACCAGCTAGCTCTTAAGAGCGTTCAGCAGATTGTTTCGGGAGTTTGGACCAAACTAAAAGTTTGTTTTTTCTTTGTGCAATTGTGACGTCTTGGGTACCCGTCCAGGAGTTGTACAGAAAACCCCCTCAACAGTGGTGAGAATGGTACGTTTTTTTGCGCGTATAATAATTTTTAACTTTGATGTATTTTTTTTTAACTTCTGCAGGCCCAAAAATTTAAAGCTTGGAAACCTAAGTTTTGTGACTTTAAGTTATTTTAACTGTGAAATCTTACTTTTCTTGGTTAGGAAAATAAGTAAAGTTTTTTTTTTTAATATAAAGTGTTTAGACTTTGCTTGTTTCTAAAGCAAAGTGTCACCACTTACAGTGGATGTACGCTTTCCTTCTTCTTCCTTCTTTCTGTTTCAGTTGTTCTCAAGTTCCCCCACTGGTTTGATCATACACTATATTGATACGAATGAAACATCCCACCTATTTTTTTCTCTAACAATTTCTGTCTCGTTTTTTTTCCACAAGTCCACCAGTTGTCTAAGTGATACATTGTTGACACGAAAGAGCCATCTCAAGTGTCTCATACGGGCCAAAGGCGATGTGTTTGGAAGGAGTCAAACTCTACCTTTGGAAGGGGGGGGGGATTGAGGCTTAATGGCGCGTCGACAACTTGGTCATTAGCGCCAACCTCAGTCACAGTGCAGTTTGGAAGGGGTTTGGAAGTTGTTAGTTTTGTGTTAACTTTTCACGATGCATTTGGAAGGAGTCACTCTATTTTTTGTACTAGAACAACGGAAATAGGAAGGGGTGGTACCCATGCCACCATTCCGGAGCCCAAAAACGGAAATATGAACAAGCAACCACAACCAGCGTGATAGAATGCAGCAAGGCAACCACCAGTGGAAAAAGGCAAATGCGTCAAAAAGGGAAAAAAAGAACCCAACGAAGAAGGACACAAAAGTGACGCCCAAAACCGTCAACCTCTCGCTTTTAACAAGGTATGAAAACATCTGCTAAAAGGAGTACTGGCGAACGAAGATGGAAATAAAACTAATAAAATGATGGATTAAACCACCTGAGGCAAGACAATGAACTTTTGTGTAAACTCCGGCCAAAATCCCAGCACATGCGCCATCACCGAACACTCCCATTGACTTAACAAAGACCACCGACGTGGTGAAGTTTGCGCAGGACGAAGCAGCTTTCTTCGTTAAACTATCCAGATACAACTAAACTATCCAGATATTTTCATTTAGATTAGAGGCATCCCTCCAATCTGTTTTTAATGTAATTCGTCAAATTTATTATAAGAAAAAGTCGACTTTATCTGCGAATGTTTGTGAACATTTATGGTGCGAAACGATGGTGTAAAGTTGCCATCTCTTGCTTGCTGACTTGACCGTAATTACCTAATGACTCTAATTAGGGCTAATTACGTCGTTCTATTCGAACGCTGCAAAGATACATTTGCCAAGTGTGGTATGCGGGCCTTTAGCTACAATTTCCACGTGCGAGACACGTGCCTTCCTTATACGGAAAGTGTTTCCATATTGTAGCGGCAACGAGCCCTTATATTGAAGATGGTTTGGCGCGAAGGGAGGTCTTTCCCAACAAGAACGCAACAAGGACAGAACTCTATGCACGAACTGTCTTGTTGGACAATTTCTCGATTCATGTGCGGATTGTTAAATGTTTATTTTTGTAAATTGCGTTATGTCTAAGGAAGAAGTAAAGAAGTTTGAATTTAACAAGTCTGCAGTGAACCCTTGAAATTACATTGGTGGCAGCGGTGTAGCCGTACTTTCATGCAGGAAGCAGCTGGACTTCATGTCGATTTGTTCGAGTTTCAACGGTCAGGGTGCTGCCTTTGTGTCTGCATTGGCAGTGGTGAAGCAAATTGCGTCTGCATCAAGTGTAAAGTAAATACATTGGTGACAGCGATCAAGCTGGGCTTACACGTCGAAGAAACCAGCAGTTTGGGCTTACATCCGGACTTTCACGTTAAAGGGACACAGCTGCATCGAATGTCGGCGGTAATGTCAACTTAGATGGTAGTGGTGAGCTTCTCCAACTCAGTGGGTTCACTTTCTATGGCAGAATTTCGACTTTGGCGGCAACCAGCGTGGGAGGAAGATTAAAGGGGCTTCCTGCTGTTCAAGAAAGACGAGTCAAGAGACGGAAAAGCTGAGCTGGCAGACAAGATTGCGACTGGACGAGGGACGGAGAACATTCCTATCAGCGAGAGTGGGCGGTAATGCTGCACTTCGTCGTGTGAGAAGGAAAATTTCGGCGAATTCCGGTAATGGAAGAAGCGAAATAGAGTTTGAAGTCATCGTCAGTGCAAGCCTGGGTTCGTCAGTTTGGATGTAGAAGTCGTCTTGGCAGCGTCTCCACAACGCGGCAACAGGTGAGCTGTGGCAAACTTTTTTTACACCTTGGTATTAGGGCGTTTGGAAAAAAAGTGTTGTTTGAAGCTTGCGGGAACTGTTGTGCGTGTTGGGGGTATTTTTTTTGATTGTTGGTTACGTAGGTAATTAAGTAATTTACAATGGAGTTGCTTAGTGATAAAACTGTGGTTGATTTGAAAGCTGTGTGCGAGGAATTAGGGTTGCATGCGCCTAAGAGAAAAAGTGAAATTCTGGCTATGTTTAAAGGCGGGTTGGAGGGAGGAACTTTGTTGGCTGATGATCTCGCAGAAGCAGTTAAAACTGTAGAGGAGGCTAAAAGGGTAATAAATGAAGAAAAAGAGAGGGAATTACAAGAAAAACAGGAACTAAAAGAGAGGGAATTACAAGAAAAACAGGAACTAAAGGAAAGGGAATTAAGGGAAAGGCAGGAAAGGCAAGATGAAAAGGAAAGGCGAATTTTAGAGGCTGAATTAGAGAGGGAAAGGATGAGTGTAGAGAAAGAAAAATTAAAAAGGGAGGAGGCTTCAAGAGAGAGGGAGGACGAATTAGCAAGGGAAAGATTAGCAAGGGAAAAAGAATTAAGAGAGAGGGAGGACGAATTAGCAAAGGAAAAATTAGCAAGGGAAAAAGAATTAAGAGAGAGGGAGGACGAATTAGCAAGGGAAAAATTAGCAAGGGAAAAAGAATTGAGAGAGAGGGAGGACGAATTAGCAAGGGAAAAATTAGCAAGGGAAAAAGAATTAAAGGAAAGGGAGGAAGAATTTGAGAGGGAGAAATTGGCTAGGCTAGACGAAATTGAAAGAGAAAAATTAGCTATAGAAAGAGAAAGATTGGATCGTCACGAAGAGCTAGAACGGGAGAAGTGGGAACGAGAAGATAGATTAACGAGGGAGAAACAGGAGCATGAGCTGCGTATTAGCGAAAATGCTAGGCAGCATAATGATGAAATGCAGGCAAGAGAGTTGTCCTTTAAGCAAGAACAATTAAAGGTAAAAACAGAGTCTGTACAACAGGAAAAGCGTTATGACATGTCGAAGTTGTGCCAAGATGAGTTTGCACAGGTTACTACTAGTAATAAGGTTGGAGTCAATGTCATGGTAGTGGAAGGAGAGAATGGAGTGAAAGGTAAAGAGTTGTACGGGCGATCTCAGGTGTGGGATTCAGGAGGGAAACCTGGGAATGTCACGAGCAGACAAGTAAACGAGGAAGCTATTGGTGGCCCTCTGTCTGCAAAGGTAAAGCAAAAGTGTAGGTGCCTAGTTGTGGTGAAAGTGGAAGCAAAATCTGCTTTACTGGTTATAAACACGAAGAAAAAAGTCAAGTCTAGGTTAGGATTGACTGGTGATGGCTTGCACATGTTAAATAACTATGCAAAGTTGGTATTGCCTTTGGCTGTCAGTGTGAACAAAGGGGCACCAGACAAAGTGGGAGGGGGCAACAGTTGCGGGAAAGCTTTTCACAAGCTGCAGTGTGTGCTTGCTTCTCCCAAAGTGTTGTTGCATTCTGTGTCTGACGAACTTTTCTTGTTGTTGTTAACATGCAAGGTTTACAGTGTTATTGTTAGCATTGTTTGGATATGTGTTGCATGTTTACTTTTTTGCTGGGGAAAGGGGGACAAACGCCCTAATGCTGAGTGTAGGGGGGTTTGCCATGGCAAAAATGTGTTTTCTCCAGTGGTGAACAGTACTTTTGAGTTGGATCCAGGGGGGTGGATTGTTGTGTGTGGTATTTGGTGGTATGGTGTGTTTAGGGTGGCAAGAGAAGTGATGGAGCGAAAAGAAAGTTTTTTTGAAGGCTTTCTTGTGGTGTGTGGTAAGCATAAGTGGATGGATTGCTCGTTAAAGAGAGAGTTTCCTGAGTGCTGCAGAGTGTAAAATTGGTGTGTCGTATTTGGTGTGTCAGTGGGGCCGTTTGGTATTGAGATGGTCCTGTTGCCGTGTTGTGGATGTGGAGTGGTGTTGTGGAGTGCAGTGGTGTGTCGCAATGTGCAGAAGAGTGCAGCGGTGTGCAGCAGTGTGCGAGGTGGCAGTGTGCAAAATGTGTTGTGCAGTGTTGGTGTGGTGTGCAGTGCAGCCGAAGTGCAGTGATGTGTTTGTGCTCAGAGGGTTGGAGATTGTTCTTTGCCTTCTGTACAGCGTTCCTGGTGATATGCATCACTACTGGCCTGCACTTACCGTGATTTGTTGTGGACGAATCACAGCGTTGGGTTGGAGGTGTAAAGTTGCCATCTCTTGCTTGCTGACTTGACCGTAATTACCTAATGACTGTAATTAGGGCTAATTACGTCGTTCTATTCGAACGCTGCAAAGATACATTTGCCAAGTGTGGTATGCGGGCCTTTAGCTACAATTTCCACGTGCGAGACACGTGCCTTCCTTTTACGGAAAGTGTTTCCATATTGTAGCGGCAACGAGCCCTTATATTGAAGATGGTTTGGCGCGAAGGGAGGTCTTTCCCAACAAGAACGCAACAAGGACAGAACTCTATGCACGAACTGTCTTGTTGGACAATTTCTCGATGCATGTGCGGATTGTTAAATGTTTATTTTTGTAAATTGCGTTATGTCTAAGGAAGAAGTAAAGAAGTTTGAATTTAACAAGTCTGCAGTGAACCCTTGAAATTACAATGGGTTTATTTTTAAGAATGAGTGCTGCAAATTATCAATTGCTGGGGGGAACTTCGTCCACCAGAAGCAATTTGCCATCTCTTCCCTGTTTATTATAAGATTGCCTATAAGGCCTGAACGTGAAGTTGTAAAAGAGGAAAGAGATAATCAATTGCGTCTGGTGGACGAAGTTCCCCCCCAAACATTTGATACTTTGCAGCACTCATTCTTAAAAATAAACCCATTGTTTCACACCATAAATGTTCACAAACATTCGCAGATAAAGTCGACTTTTTCTTATAATAAATTTGTCGAATTAAATTTAAAAAAAAAGATTGGAGGGATGCCTCTAAATTAAATGAAAATAATTTGTGCAAAGTATCTGATATTTTCCCTGTTTCCCTTTTTGGGATGTAACTAAAAGGTAGCCATGGTGTTCCTTTTTAAAATCGCAACTTTTGTGGTTCGCTAAAATTGTGATTTTGCGGTCAATTTTTGTTTCAGCTGAATTTCGGAAAATGGTTAGAGTTTAGTCTAGAATCGTAAATAGTTTTGTTAGTTTTTTACATTAAAAATATTTGGACTCCTTAAGGGCTACTTTCTAATTAAGGGGGGGATGTGGCGAGGTGACCTGCATGGCACAGCCCAGGCTCAACCATCACTTGTTCGTGGTCATAAAAGACTAAGAACTAAACATACTTGTAGGCTAAGCTTCTCGGGGTTTTACCGCTTCATCTTTCACACAGACCTGACAGATCGACCACCACACCTGAAACCCCTAGGCTCCAAACCACGAAAGGTACGCAGTTCGTATCGCACTGTAGCCATTCGTCCAATTTCATAGCTGGAAGTCTTCCCGTTATCTCGGTATCGATGAATAATCACCCTATGGGATTTAACATGGGAATGAGCGAATTATCTAGCTAGCTACTAGCTAGTCGTAACACATTTACAACGTTATTGAGGGTCAGGTTTTGCAATGAAATCAGCTTAGCTGGCATTCCTACACGAGTTAATTTTTGTCAGGTGGGTCATTGCTCTCGATTTCAACACAATTTATTCTTTTGTACCGCATTATTATTTTCCTGCAAGGACCTGAAATGTGCCCAACTATGCTTCAAGATATAAGACACTGACGCTTCGGCGTCGCGCTACAATAGTTTACACCTCGACAATTGAATTGATGTGATGTTTGTTGTGATGTTTGTTGCCTAACTAGCGCGACGTCTAGATTAAAAACGGTGCATATCTTTCAAAACTTTTGATTGCGAAACAAAGGAAAAGTAATCAACGTATATAATATGGAGCAGTCGGCCAAGGCACCGGCCACGCCATTCCGTCGTACAATCAAATATGCCACCCTGTAGTGCCATTTGTTGACTGGATTCGCTTTCAAATTCGGGTTGGGACATTTTTCCAATGTTTTCGAACAGATGGCACCACTTACCAAACCTGCCATGTCGCCGTCTATTAACAACCTTGGACTACAAGTTCGGGTTATAACACTTTTTCCAAAGTCTTCGAAGAGATGGCACCATTTACCAGGCCAGCCGCACCGTTTTGGGGTTCTTTTTTTGGTATTGTTGTGGTACCAAAGCGGCCAACAAAGTTTTAAGTCGCGTGGCCTGTGCCATTGTCGGCCTTTCAGTTAAAAAAAAAACAACAACCCGTATCTACTTCCCTAAAGCAGACAACTTTAAACCAAACGACGATCGGTTAGTTGGCAGCCTGATACGATGGATGGCGCATTTCTTTCCTAAATGTTCACTTCCAGAAAGGAGTTGAATTGTTTTGTTTGTTTGTTTGTTTATTTGAGTACTACACGGCCTGTGAGGCCATACACTCATGCCTAACCTAACTTAACCTAACTTAACCTATCCTAAATGTAACCATTAGTCCAGCACCAACACACCACGCCCTACTGTCAAGCCACCACGTCACAGCCGCAAGAGACGCCAAAGTCCGCAAGAAACACCAAAGTAGAACTCGGCGAAACACCGAACACCATCACTCCATGTAAATGCCCGAACCCTGGTGGGAGAGTGGAGCGAACAACAGAACTGAGGATACCTACCATGTGAAACGGCCAGTTGCCTTGCAAAAACCTAGAGTAGCACGGAACCCTGCCCTTCCTTTCTGAATTGTTTTTAAGTGGGCGGCAACAATCGTTGCTTGCAACAATGTCGCAATGCACAGTACCGAGGTGCATTGTTTCAAATGATTAACTTAAAACTTGCTTACTGAATGCTGGATTTCTCAGGGCTTTTTTTTAGCCTTCAGTCAAACATACGCATGCAACTTTTCCGGGGCTGCACCAAAGGGGAAATGTCACGGGGCGGCGTTTTCGGGGGGTGCGAGAGAGGGTGCCAGGGCAAGTGTGTGTGGCGGGCAATGAGCACTACCGAAGTGAATTGTTTCAAAGGATTAATTTAAACATGGGATTACTTCCTTACTGAATGCTGGATTTCTCAGTGATAGGTTTTTTTTTAGCCTTCAGTCAAACATACGCTAGCAACTTTTCCGGGGCTGCACCAAACGGAGAATGTCACGGGGCGACGTTTTCGCGGAGGAGGAGGCGGGCAAGCGTGTATGGGGGGACACGTATGCGAATCCGGGAGGGGGCAGCAGTATGGGGATTGGGGGTTAAAGTAATTGTGGGGGGGAGGGTATATGTGGGAGCCATTCACATGTTCGGTCTTCGGTTTGATAAATTTCAAACCAAAGACCAAACACCTGAGGTGCCAGAGGGAGGTGGACAGATATTCAGAACCCACACTATGGGAGTGTAGGAACGGGATGCAACGGGGTTCGGCAGGGGAAGGGGGAACAGGGATGTGCGGGTGGTGGGTAGGGGGGGGGGGGTGCGCAGCATGCGCACGGGCACAACTCCGGGAGGGGGCAGGAGTGTGGGGATTGGGGGTGAAAGAAATTGTGGGGGATGGCATATGTGATATATATCCTGATAAATTTAAAACTAAAGACCAAACACCTGAGGTGCCAGAAGGACGCGGACAGGTATTCAGAACCCACATTATGGGAGTGCAAAAGGGGGGGGGGGGAAAGGAAAATCCCGGCCCCGCTCGCCCCCCCGCGGGGGGGAGTGCAGCATTCGCTCGGGCACAACTAGTTGTTTGCCAAAGACTACAGGGAATGTTCCATCGCAGTGATGCTATCCTATGAGTAAAAAGAGGATCAACGTGAGAGGTCCAAAAAATGTAAAAAGAAAAACGCAAAAAAATACCAAAAAGGGACTAAAAGAGGTGGAAAAACGGCAAAAGACGAACATAATGAAGGAGCAATACGAAATATAAAAAAGGAAAGGGCGAAAAAAAAGAGCCCACAAACGTGGGGGAAAAGGGGTATAAAAAGAACACAAAGAGTAGTCGATGATCTTTCTGGATCCTTCCATTGCTACATTACTAAAATCTCACGAAGTAAATCACTGCACGTACCTTTACATCCATAAGCTACACTACCGTCGTACTTGCAACTGCACTTGCCGTCATAACCGCAAGTTTGGAAGTCACCACATTCGTTATCCGTGCTGCATCCTGTTAAAAAAGAAAAAACGCAAAACAGTTTTTTAATTTCTCACTGAAAATAAAATGAGAACCATGAAATATATTGAGAAACTTCGCGAAATAAATCACTGTACGTACCTCTGCAACCAAAGGCAACACTACCGCCGTACTTGCAACTGCATGTGTTGTTATAATCGCATTTTTGGAAGTCGCCACAATCGTTATCCGTGATGCATTCTGTAAAAACAAAACACGCAAAAAAAAAGGGAAATAGTTTAATTAACGTCATTATCAACTGGTAAGGTCATCTGGGAGTGGAGAGGGAAAATTTTGCTAGGAAATACCCAGGATCTTTTACATGACACAATTGATATGAGCACTACTACATTTACAGGACCCATCCTCTTCCCGAATGCACATGGGGTGAGCCTAGGCAAGATTGAACCCGGGACCTTCGTGATATGAGACAGTCGTCCTAACCATTGAGTCCCTGATCCTATAGTTATCATTCTACGGTTGATGCAATACATGTCATGTTTCTCATTTTATTTTTTAAGAATGTTCAAAAGAGAAGCACTGTCTGAAAATAAATACAGATGCAAACCTATTTACATTGCCTTCTGGACTTTTCTCCACTTACAACAAAACGAGAAACATGAGATATTTTGCATCAGTGGGTTTGTGATATACGCCCGTTAACAAAATCATATACAAGAAATATACAAGAAAATCAAATACAAGATCATATAACAAGAACATAATGATCTTGTAATTGATCATCATATACAAGATCAAATACAAAATCATATACAAGAAATCATATACATATAATTATTTTGATGACTTGATGAACGAACCTCTGCATCTGGTACTGGAGTAGTTTCCATATTTGCACTTGCATTTGTTTTCTTAACAGTATTCATCTTTCTGACAGTTCGATTTACCCCGCTCTGGCAGTCTGACATATAAGTCCAAAAGGCAACGTAAATCGGTTTCCATCTGTATTTATATAACCCTTCTGAGCCGATTGACTTGTCGTCCTATTTAAACCATATTTCACGATTGATTTGTGTGTTCTATTCATTTCATGTGTAGTGTGGCGCGACAAATAAGTATCCGTCCAGTGGCGATTGGAAAGTGTATGTTTATATGTATATGTGCACGTTAAATGCTGCCTATGGACGTTTCCTTCTGGCCGTGTCAGTATGTCTAAGCGGTAGGACATCGGCCTTTGGTTTCAAAAGTCGTGGTTTTGATTCTCCGCTCAGGCAGTCTGACATATAAGTCAATATGGTAATGTAAATAGGCTTGCATCTATATTTATTTTCTGACAGTCCTTATCTTTCGAGCATTCTTAAAAAATTAAAATAAGAAACATGATTTATGTTGCATCAACTGTAGATTGACAACTGAGAATCAGAGACCGAAGGGTTAGCACTACTATTTCATATCACAAAGGTGTCGGGTTCAATCGTGCCTAGGTTTACTCCCTGTGCATTCGAGAACGGGATGGGACCTTGAAATGTACTAGTTGTGTCAATTGTAGCATGTAAAAGATCCTAGATATTTCCTAGCAAAATTGTCGCTTTCTATTACGGGGTGACCTTAAAAGGCAAGTGTACTTCATGTGTACAATTTAATAGCAACGAGTTGTAGCATGCAGGCTCTATTAAATTAAGCCTGTGCATAAGCTATTGTAGTGAACCACGTTTGCCGGTAGGTAAGCATTTAGAAAAATTGGTAGCAGGCTTTGATACAATGCTTAGCGGAGCATTAACAATGTATTTTCATTGTTGTAACATTATTTCTATATTGTTCTTTACATTGGTTCAGATCTCAAAGTTAAAAATGCCAGCCAGAAAATTTAATTTATGTTATCCTTTAAAAATTCGCAGTAAGTGCTTTCCAAATTATTTCGGGGAGCTGAATTCAGTCTCGGTGTCGGTCAAATTCTGTCTGTTATGCTGGAACTTTAAACAGCCAGTATTAAAAATGGCAACCGTAATATAAAATTTACGTAGGACATTTCTTTAAAAAAGTAAGCAGACAGTGTGTTTCGGAGAATTTTGGAGGTGCGGAATTCATCTCTGGTGTCTGTCTAAGAAAATTGTTTCGTCTAATAATGCCTTCTTTAGCCTTGTTTTGATGGCACTTGCCCCCTCCACCACTCCCACTCCCCCTCCTCCTTCCCCGCCAAAAACATTCTCACTACTTACGTTCCCGAAGTCGCCATAAGTACGTACCAGGACACGGTAGTAATAATTTTCCATCAACGTAGGTCGATCCTTCATATTTGCAGTGACATTTTGGTATTCCATCCAAAATACATTCTGCGTTTTTTGGGCAACCGGTGTTCCAGAACGCGTCACATTCTGCCGGAAAAAAAAAATACAATAGAGAGTGAAAAAAAACGAAAACTGTGGAATCGACATTTTGGAACATAAACATTTTGAAATGATTTAATAGCGGTTCGTATCTTGCCCAAACATTCGGAAAAGTTCTCTACTACTCCAAATCTACTACCAGCCGAACTACGAAAATGTATATACATAATTTATGCATGCTTAGGGAACATGCAATGACTGTAGTTTGGATGACTCTGGAGTTTTATGTCAAGGGCATCGTAGTTTTATTTTTAAACTACACATCGGAGAATAACAGTTTAAACTGCAGAAAGCCAAAGCAAATTTAAAAAATGGATTTCGGGTCATCGGTTTTACAGGCGATCAGAATTAGCAGTATAGACGTCATAAGCATAGTTCGCACAGCATTGAGGAATAAACTTCAAACACTTTGTAGAGATTGGGTGCTGCAGAATTCCGAGCCTGTGGGTGATCACTTTGTTGTAGTGTGACTAGCTCGGAAAGTTGAAAATTGCTACCACAATTCCCAAAAATTGCTACGTAGCATATTTCAGGCAATAAAAAAATACTGTGAAAACTACTACATTTCTAAAATACTAGCTGTACCCCCGGCGTAACATACGCCGGTCTAGCCAGTTCCTGCATGCGTGAGCAAAATATTTTGCTGGGTAGCATGAAATGAAAATGATCAACGTCCCCCTCCCCCTCTCGTCTCCACCTCTGAACTCCCCTGCCCCCCTCCCTGCTGCTCCTCCCATGGAACCCCTACTATTTTGTTTTCTTAGGGAAGTAAATGTCTTTTTTCAAGTCGGTTCTAAAAGCTAACATTATTAAAGCAATATTTCGCTTGTTACTGACTGTTACACGACACAACCGTTCACATTGTCGGGCGGTCATTATTTTATCTTTGCTACCGTGGAAAGAATGAACCCCCTCTTTCCAGGGCCCATCCTTGAAAGTATTAAACTCGGCTGTAATAGCCAGCAGTATTTCTGATTGTTACAGACATTGTCGGCCGTTCGCCCTTTTGCTTTGATCCCTAACAATCCATTTAGCTCTACTCCTGAACTAAGTCTGCTCCTAACCGAAATAAATATATAGATGATGAACTATGAAACTGTAAATTCTCCGTCTCTGTGGTGATAACATATCGTACCAACGACCATAGTTCAAACAAGTGTTGCTTTCTGTGCAGATTGTGGAGATTTTAAATCCATACTAAATCTTTAAATTATAACTACAATGGTATTGAAAGTGCTGATTTTTTTTAAATGCTGCCCTTAATGCCACGACCTGGTTTTGGAGTCAAAACATGCTACCGTAGCTTCAAAAATGCCCCACATGATCACAATGCTTTGTTCCGTGACACTGCTTGCGTACTGCAGGTCATTACGCAAAGGGGCCGTCGTAATAGTGGAAGCGAACCTAGAGCCGGACTGGCGGGTCTCGAGGCAAAAATTGGTAGGCTAGGGGCTACCTTTTAAAAATTAGTTAGGGCAGTTGTTATTGCTGGTTTGACGTATGTCCATCTTTCGGAATAACATGAAGGCTCATGGAACGAAACCTATGGGTGTTAAGAAAGAGAGGGACTAACAATGCCACACAATCAGGACAGGGTTGTACAACTTGTGCACTGCAAGTACCGCCCCAGAACTTGCAGAGAAACAGTTGGGGGAAAGGACGAATTTGCTTGTGTCATTGCATTCTAGCTTGATTCCGAAATACTGTTTCAGACAACATCGAAACTATTCTTTCGCCAAACTTTCTTTGCTTCATTGTTGGGAGAACCCACTTTGGTTCATTGTTCGGAATCCACACCGAGAACTATATGCGTGTGATATGCATAGGATATCGCCCGCTTTCCGAGTGCTGGGATCTAACAATCTCGTGGGCGCGCAGCGCCCGAGCCATTGTTGGATTCCAGCATGAGGAAAGCTGGCGATATCCTTCTTCTCAACCGTTTTGAAGCTATCAGTCCGACGTACATTGTTGAGCGCAAGTGAGCACGAGTGGAATACATTGTTGCATTTAGCCAGCAGAAAGTTTGTGTAGAATATTCGTTAAGACGTAATGCTACAAACAACGAAAAGAGCAACGTTTAATTTTGAAAGCGGTTGCAATGTTGTAATTAACACGAATTCTTAACCGATTTTATTGACGTTTGAGGTGGAGTTGGTTTCCTAAATTGTTCCATTTAATTGATTTTATTAGGTTGCTTTATTCCTTTTTGTCGAAACCAGCGTTTGTAAAGCAGCGGTTGCAATGTTGTAAGTTAATGTGAATTGCTGAACGTTGTTTTTTTTTTTATTTGTTTCAGTAAATTTATTACATTTGTTTGTTTTCTTCCACTTTTCATTTAACACAAACGGGGGCTGGGATCCACGTGGAGTGCTGGGATCCAGGATCGCAGCCCTCAACCGTGGATCCCAGCACTCCTCGTTCTCGTTCATTGTTGCGATCCCGTCGTGCTATACTGTTATAAGAGGACTGAGAGCTTCAAAACGGGTGAGAAGTATAGGTTATCACCTGATTCCCGAGTGTTGAGAACTAACAATGTACAGGGCCGCTGGCCCGAGCGATTGTTAGTTCTTTGCACGAGGGAAGCAGGCGATAAAGAACATTTTGCCGGACCCAACCCAGGCCGGCTAAAAATGGTTTCTTTTTTGCCTAAAACATACTTAACCTGGTAATTTAGCATTACATTGTCCTCAATTAATGTCTCCCTGGACGATTGGTCCCAGCCGGTGTAGTCCTTTTACTTCCTTCGACATGCGACATGCTTCTTAGGTAGTGTGAGGTGAATGTTGTTGAATGTCGCCAGGAAACGGCTTGTAGGATTTCTTCAATTGGGGTAGCGTTATGAAAAGCCCATGAGGTCGAGATTGCTCTGAACTCGTGTGCTGTTGCTCTCTTTCTGCTAAGGTTGGCTTTATCATATGCAGCGTCGATTGTTTTCTTAATCCAGCGGGAAATCATGATGGCTGAGGTTTCTTCTGTTTGGAGGTCGACGGGTAGGAACAGTTGATTTCTGCCTCTGCGGATGTCTTCGTGTTGAGTTCTGGTGAGGTAGAAACGGAGCGCTCGGATGGGGCATAGAAGACGTTCTGGCTCATCCCCTGCAAATGTAGTGAGTGCTGTGAAGGGTATGGGTTTTGATAGTTCAGAGGGTTTTTGTGTTTTGGGCCGAAAACCCGTTCTTGGGTGAAGGGTTACTAAAGCGAAATTTGGGCCGAAGATGCAGAAAGCTGGGTCGGCTGAGAGGGCTTGGATTTCAGAGCAGCGCGCACTGGCAGCTAGTGTCACGAGGAAGACCGTCTTCCTGGTTAAGAGGTGAAGGGAGCTATCTTGCATTGGTTCGTAGGGGCTTCCATCAGAGATTGAAAAGGTCCCAATCTGCAACTTGTCTTCTAGATGTTGGACGATCGTTTTCAAAGGAGCAGAGGAGGGCCGAGATGTGGTAGTCGTCTAGAAGGATAGTTTTGTCTGCTGCTTTGAATACCGAGTTTAGAGCTGAACGATACACAAGGATTGTTGAGCCTTTGAGTTTGTCGATGTCAAAGAGGTCGGTAAAGAATCTCAGTAGTTCTGGTAGAGTGGGGTTGATTGGATTGACTTCCCTTGCGAGACACCAATGAAACTATTTGGCCCAATGGTTGTCGTACATCTTGTTTGTTGGTTCCCTGGTGGCTCTTGAGGCGATGTGGGAGGCATCGTCTGTATGAATTCCAGCCTTTTTGAGGAGTTTGATGATAGTAGCCACGCGTGAAGGTTTAGACTGGGAAGGTTTGGGTGAAGTTTCGAACCTTTTTGTTGAGACAGAAGATCTGGAAGAGGAGGCAAGGATCTTGGTGTGTCCACAAGTAGAGACAGTAGATGTGGGAACCATGGTGCTGATGGCCATAGTGGGGCTATTAGAAGAAACAGGCTTTGGCTTTCGTCCGCTTTTTGCAGTACCTGTGGAAGTAGTTTGAATGGTGGGAACAGGTATGCATACAGATTGCTCCATGGGTACGTCAGGGCGTCAACTGCCAGAGCTTGATCGTCCGGGATCGGGCTGATGCAGTGGGGAAGTCTGGCATTGTGCCTCGTGGCGGATAGATCGAACATTGGAGTGCCCCATGTCATGAAGAGAGATTCGCTGATGGATTTCTTGAGGCACCATTCCCCTGTTGGTGGTGAGCGGCGGGAGAGGGAGTCTGCAATGATGTTCCTGTTCCCTGGGATATGGAGAGGAAGTAGGGTGATGTTGTTGGAAATGCAAAGGTTGAGAATTCTGAGGTTAGGTTGTGAAGTAGTCTGGACTTGGTTCCACCTTCCCTCTTTATGTAGGCCAAAGCTGTAGTGTTGTCGGCTTGTATTTGAACGACTTGGTTTTTGATGGTTGGGAGGAAATGCTGTATAGCGAGGAAGATAGCACGGAGTTCGAGGTAGTTGATGTGCTGAAGTTTCCTTTCCTGCCAAGTTCCCGAAATTTTCAGGTTGCTTAAGTGGGCTCCCCAGCCCTGGCTTGAGGCGTCTGTGAAGATGATGTGGTGTGGGGGGGGGGGGGGTTGTGGAGTGGAACCGTTATGGTAAAGTTCATGATGTACGTCCACCAGAGGAGGCTGTTGTGAGGGAAATCGTCATGGAAAGGAAATTGGTGGCACGGATTGAGATGAGGATTTGATCAGTTGTTGATCCGGTGGTGGTGAAAGTGTCTTACCATCCATCGTCCGTAGGGGACGAGTGTAGTCAGAGGGTCCATCTCCCCGATGAGAGAGTTTAGTTCCCATAGGCTGAAAGTTTTTTGGTTCTGGAATTGGCGAATGTGATGAAGAAGATCTTCTACCCTGTCGGGTGATAGAGAGATTCGGGCCGATGAGAGGTTGAATGAGGGGCCTAGAAACGTGAATTTTTGTTGCGGGGTGAGGCGAGATTTGGGGAAGTTTATGCCGAAGCCTAGTTGGTTGAGGAGACTGAATGTTATGTCCCTGTCTTGTTCGAGATGGTGCGGGTCCTGATTGTGTAGGGCCCAGTCGTTGTGGTATGCACTTGCTTTGATTTGATGTTGGTGGAGGTGAGCAAGGATTGGTTTTAAAATCGTGGTGAAGACTCTTGGTGATGCGTTTAAACCGAAAGGAAGACAGCGGAATTCGTAAACCTGTTTATTGTAAATGAAGCGGAAGAATTTCGTCACGGATGGGTGGAGTGGAACGTGTAGGTATGCATCTTCCAGGTCTATGGAGATTGTCCAATTGTTCTGCTTGAAGGAAAGGCGGATGGATTCCAGTGTTTCCATTTTGAAGTAGGGGTTGACGATGTACTTGTTCAGTGGTTTCATGTTGAAGATGAGTCTTTGGCCCCCTGTTTTCTTTGGTCGGGTGAAGATGGAGCTGTAAAATCCCGGTCCTTGGTTTTGTTTTTTGATGATTGCTTCTTTTATTAAGAAGAGTGCAATTTCTGACGTGAGGGAGTGCGACACTGGAGTCGTGAAGTTCCATGGAGTGTTTGTTGCGAGTGGTGGTTTCGAGAGGAAAGTGGGCCGAAAACCTTCTTTTATGATTGTGAGGATTTCTTGGTTGTGCGACAGGGATTTCCAGGCTGGGAAAAAATGACGGAGTCTCGCGCCAACAGGGAAGCGAGAGAGTCGGTGACATTCATTGGTTGCGGCATGGGTTGCGGCCACTGGGGGATGAGTGTCGACTGCGGCAGTCGGGAGTTGCGGTGCGTTTTTGGTTGAAGCGTTGATTGGAGCGTGAGTGAGGTTGTCGGTCGGGCCGAAAGGGCTGTGTCTTGCTAGAGGAGCTGTCGTGACGTGCGATACTTGAGGAAGGCGATGGCTTCTCAGGAGAAGACCGGGCGTTTTGATACCAGATCGGCTTGGATGACCGTAATGCTGGCTTGTCTTGTCGGACACTTTTAGGTTTGCGGGAGATGTCCAGATGAGGTGCGAGTGTTGGGATTAGTCCCCGGAAGAGTGTGTCGGACTCATGAAGCGGTTGGTTGCATAGACGATGCCTAGTTGATTCGTTCAGGTTGTGTGCGGATTTAAGGGCAGCTTCTCTTAAGAGTTACGTGTTATTAAATAACGCACGTGTGGCACAGTTGAGGGAGTGGTAGGTTGCGAAACTCGCTTATTGGAAAAGTTGTGACGTCAGGGAGGACAGGTTACAGATTTCGGGACTTGCGTCGGCCAACAGTTTCTCACAAAGAGCGTTGACTGCGGTGCATAGGACGTCGGCCTGTGAAGCAGCTTGTAAGCTTAGACGTAAACACTTGTAGTTGTCGTACAGGACGAAAGAGGGCACTTCAACTCTTTTAGGAATGGTAAGGGCTGATCCGAAATCTAGCTTGACTTCGCTGTATAGGAATTCACATTCCCGGTATGTATCGAAATTCTTGGGATTAGTTTCGCCGTCACTGAGTGGTCGGAAGAAGCTTGATTCACGGCAAGGTCGTGGTGCAGAAGGTTCGGTGTCGAGTAGTAAGGGGTCGCCTTTTCCCAAGAGAGCGCCGCCGTTGCGAAGCAGGCAGGTGAGTAGAGTCGTCTATTGGCCCAGCAGACTGCAGGGTTTTGCATCCATGTCGCCAAGGGCGAAACCAAATTCGGTTTTAAGTCCTCTGTTTATCACCGGAGCATCAGCAGACTCGGAAGGTTTATACAGGAAACAGTCTGGGACTGTATCTTCGACTATCTTAAGAAGGGATGCTGGAGGGATGGTCAGATCGTCATTGTTGTCGTCCGGGAAATGAATGTGCTTTGTGGCGGCCGGTGGTGGTGTCGGGGCATGTCGCGACACATTAGGGTCGACCTACACAGATGAGTGCTTGCGTTTCTTAGCCGAAGGATCGGAGGTGTGCTACACACGTTTGCGGCTTTCGTGGCTCTTTGTGGATGCGATCCAGTCTTGTGTGTTAGCTTGTCGTACAGACGAGGAGAACGACGGGGAAGGCATCGGCATCTTGTCGGCAAAGCGACGAAAGACAGAGTCGACGAGGTTGTGTTCTTCGTTGCAAGTGACGCTGTGTTCCCTGCGAGACGATTTTGATGACAGGTCGAGTGGTGAGTTGTTGACGGAAAGGCCCGCATGAAGAGAGGCTTCATGGAACTTCTGTTTGGCATTCCGAAGCAGCGCCTTGGCGTATCTTACATCTTCTGTCAGACCGACAGGGCGGGAAGAGGCGGGATGCGTTGACCGTCTCGTAGCGGAGAGTCGTCGTTGCCACTGCCGGCACGTCCCGTTCAGCGTCGGGCGCACAGCGGTCGTCGCGGACAGGAGGGATAGCGGGAGAGAGAGCAGCATCCGAGGTCGGAGCAGTGACTGATAGGGCAGCATCCATCGTCGGAGATGAACGACACGAAAATTCAAAATCCAGGTGGGAGACGAGGTGACGTGAAGGAACCTCTGGAGGAAAATGAATGCCGAGTCCAACCACGTTCTCGCTTATATAGAGAGGGCTGCACACGCGCAGTGGGTCATGCAAGCAGGCGTCTACAAGTAACTTGAAAACCTCCAGGGAGACATTAACTGAGGACAATGTAATGCTAAATTATCAGGTAATATGTTTGGCAAATAAAGAAACTTATTTATCTACCGATGTCCGCATCTCTGCCCGACAATGAAGAAGCACGCGACTCCAATAAAGATGTAGTGCACGCCCGAGTACTCCAACAATGTAAGGCGGAAAGAAAAAAAAACGTTTACTTTTGCGTGTAGTGTTCCGTTATGGCTTCGGATTTGGTATTCGAGGATTTGTTTGATTTGTCGATTGATGGAGAAATTTCGAAAGAGATTACGTTAATATATGGTGATGGTTGTGTCGGAAGACGGTGCGCAAGATTGCCCCTACATTGGGGCTGACCCCCCCCCCCCATTTACCCTTTCTTTGCGTTCTTGCTCTTCTGGTAGACAGAACCATGAATAAAATCTATAAAAAATCTAAAACGTTTAAACAAAGGTTTTTTCGATGATCCATAGCACCGATTAGGCCAAAATAAGGCACGTCCAAAAGAAAAGGTCGTCAGAAAAAGCCCCATCTTTTTTTTTTGTTTGCTGTTCATAAAAAAAAGGATGGGGGCTTTTTCTGAGGACTTTTTTTTCTACGTGCTTTATTTTGGCCTAATCGGTGTTACGGATCATCGAAAAAGCCTTTCTTTAAACGTTTTAGATTTTTTTATAGATTTTATTCATGTTCTGTCTACCAGAAGAAATGTCTACCTTTTCGGTGCGTCCGATATTTACATGGAAACTAACCATCGCCACAGGCAAACTAAAATGTACCGCCGAAACTACAGATTTTAAAGAAAGTTTTAAAGGAGCAACTTTAAATTTTCACAATGGGTGTCATATTGTAATGAATTTTAATGCTTGAAATGTTACCGATATTGCCCATTTTCAGTACATGATGAAGTCCTCTCTCCAGCAAAACTAAAACTATTAATTTCTCCGTTTCTATTCAATATATTTCGACCAAACTTGGCCAAATAGTAGATAGCAACTTTTCCAAACTTTACACCAACTTTTATGCAATTCCGTGCAAGAGTAAACGTAGGAAGCCACACGTAAATTTGAAAACTGTTCACTTGTTGTTGTTCTTGTTCTTGTTCTTGGCTGACACGGTTTAGTTTCAGAAAAAATTACTGCACCTACCTAAAATCTGAAACATGATCTGAGCCAGAAATTTCCCAGGGCTTCAACCTTACAGGGACCACTTTTTCAATTTGTCGATCCATTCCGGAGTTACGGGAATAACACTTTTATTGGGGCCGCGGCCCTAGGCCATGCGCCCACTCTAAAGATAATTACAGCTAGAATTCACTACAATACAACACTGTCAATACATCAACAACACATCGAATCACAATCCAACTATGAACAACGAAACATGTACAGCCCAGTGTTCACTCAGACAATGTTACACATAGCCTCGCCCCTTCCATTGTGCCCCTTCTCCGTATCTGATATTTGCTGCAACCCCCTCAACTCATGCACCCGCCCAACAAGACAAGATAGAGGTACTCATATAGGTACGGAGGTTGATTTCACATAACGCGCAACTGCAGAGAGACGCTTGATGCTGTCTCTGCTCCAACCACTTACAAAAAGCGCATCACTGCTTGTGGCATGGTGAATCCATGGCCGAATGACCGCACGTTCAGATTGCCACCGCGAACAATGCAGGAGAAGGTGAGTTACACTGCTCCTCTCACCACACTCGCACGCCGCAGTCAGACTCCACCCCATCCGCATTCTATGCGCAAGCAATAGGCAATGCCCAGTTCGTAATCGTGACAATATTCTTGCCATCCAGAAAGGGAGCCGATCCAACACTGTGCTGTATGAGCAATAGGGGTTTATGCTGTAGAGCACTCGGCCTGTGGAAGCCCTTTCCCATTCCTTGTTCCACCGCTTTTGGGTCCATGCTCGCAAGAACTTCTTGTGTAGATGCAGTGCACCCTCCTGAACAACATCACTCGGAGCATTCATGATGGCATCTCTTGCAACACGATCAGCTTCTTCATTCCCTCCGATTCCGCAATGGCCCTTAACCCAACCTAGCGCCGGGTAGCCAATCTGGGATGCGCACCACAATTTCCAGCAAATGCTAAAGACCGTCAGATCTCTCATGATCATTGACTGAACTGCTCTTCTGAGAGTATATATGGCTGCTTGCGAGTCAGTCCAAACAATGAATTCTTGCAATTGAAGATCCTCTGCAACATCCAAAGCAACCGACACAGCAACCAACTCGCATTCAGTACTCGAATTGGCAGTTTGGAGCCTACGACCGACTGACACTTTCAAGCTAGGAATGTAGACTCCAATTCCACCACTCTTGCTGGATGCAAGGTATGAGGCATCACAGAAGATGTTGCATGCTTGAGAGCCCCTTCTCGTGAACACGTCTTGCAGGATTGGACACCAAACCCACGGACATGGTGGATGCACCAAAGAAACCTCCAAAAGATAACTTAGCTCATTGTCACGAAGCAGGTTTGCTCCACGTCCCGCCACACCAAGATGCTGACAGTCACTATCTGGAAGAGTCATATAGTCAAACAAAATCTTCCCTACTGGGTCACTTCGCCCTCTGCTCATGTTGCGAAGACAGAGGGCAGCGAGCCTCTCATCTGCTCGTAAATGCAACGGAGCCTCACCTGCCTCTACCCATAAGGCCTGCACAGGTGTGGTGACAAGACATCCAGTGATCGTCCGCAGGCAGCCATTTACACATACCTGTAGACTACGGAGATGTCGCCGAGTTATCGTCAGGAAAGGTAAATGGTAGTCAAGGGTCGCACGGACGTGGACCCGAAAGGCAGTCATCAGCACTTTCCTACGGACGCCACTGTAACCCACAAGTGCTTTCAATATAGGTAGTCTCCGTTCCAAAGTTTCCCGTAGTAACCTAGCGTGCTCAGTCCATTTTAGTCCATTATCTAACCACACACCGAGGTATTTCACTTTCTCCTTTGGATAAATGGCAATGCCGCTAACCGTGACCATAATCGGTGTGTCACGGATTGCAGCAGAGGGCGAAAATACAACCAATTCTGTCTTCGCCGGAGCAAGGGACAGTCCTCGGGCTGCTAAACTCTGTGTTACACGATCTAATGCTTCCTGAACACAAAACGCCAGAACATGAAGGTCCGTTCCAACAAACCAAAGAGCGACATCGTCTGCATTGCAGACGATGTTAGTATCTTGACCAATCTCAACCAGAACTTCATTAATGGCAATGGCAAACAGCACTGGGCTCAGGCAGCTGCCTTGCGGTAGACCACGGTCAGTGGCTGCCTGAGTCGACCAATAGCCATCTACCCTGGTAGCAAAAGCTCTGTACCCCAGGAGATTCAGGATCGCAGTGGATAGTCGCTTGCCAACACCCATCTTGACCAGCGACGCTTTAACCCAGGCCATGCTAACAGTATCATAGGCTGCGCGGATGTCAAGAAAAATTGCAAGCACAGTAGTTCCCTGAGCCCACGCTTCCCTGATACTGGAGAGCAGGAACAGGATAGCGTCCTGCGCACTTCGCCTTGGCCTATACCCAAATTGCATATCAGAGAGGTACTCATGATTCTCCAAGTGCCAGCTAAGCCTGTTGATCAACATGCGCTCGTACACTTTCCTGGTGCAGGAAAGTAGCGCAATCGGTCTATAATTGCGCAGATCACTCCTCTTGCTGCCATGCTTGTGGACTGGAATTAACACAGTAAACATCCACGAAGGTGGCACTCTCGCTCCCAGCAGAAGGCTTTGCAGAAATTCCAGGAGATGTTCTCTGCCCTCATCTGAAATCTGCAGAAGGTCTCTATACGACACCTTATCAATCCCAACAGCACTGTTTGGTCTGCACTTCGCTAGTGCAGCACTGAACTCAAGCATGGTGAATGGAACATCAGTCACCGGGTTTGCATGAACTGGAACCACTGATTCCGGGGGACAATCTCCACTGGGTAACGAGTACACGCTGGCGAACCTCGCATTAAATGCGTCTGCCAGCTTTGCACCCCGCAGGACATTTGTGCCTGGTTCACCACTCATCAGCTGATCGTACGTCCACCCAACACTGCTTCTTGAGTCTTGTGGACGAATGGACCGCCAGGCTTGAGAAATAGAAGTAGACATTGAGACCGCTTCGCACACTCGAACACCGTAGTGTGCTTTCTCTTTACGAATGATGAACCTGGATTCTTGAGCAGTTGCTCTGTATACCAGCCACTTCTCAAGTGTTGGCGTCCTCTTCCATAGACGATACATTTGTCGCCTGTCTTTAACAGCTTGAGTACACGCTGCAGTCCACCAAAGTGGGTTTTCCCTGCTAGATTCATTGCGTGCAACCCTATGTAGATTATTGCGTGTTTTCTGTACTGACACATACTTTTCACACCACACTCCGAAGGCTCCACCACTCACGCTGGGCCTGGAGCGGTTAGAACTCGTGGAATACCTTGAACTCGCACGCTGTGGATGCAGAGCAATCGGGAAGTGATCACTCCCCCTAAGGTCATCAGAGACCACTAGGCGGAAAGCACTTGCAATCTCCGGAGAACAGAGGAAATGATCCAATACCGATTCCTGCTGCATGCCACCTTGCCAGCGAACGAATGTCGGCTGCTCATTGTGAATGATCGTTAAGCCTAGATCATCTGCGGCACGCACAAGCCCGCGACCTCGCGCATCACAGCGCGCAGAGCCCCACGCAAAGTGATGCGCATTGAAGTCACCGGCTATAATGCATGGAGCTGAGAACTGCCGCAGCCACGAGTGCCAAACAACATTAGTTGCTCTAGGAGTGGCATGCAAGAAGACCACTGTAACCCACCTTCTCTCTATCCACACTTTGATTGAACAAGCATCTACCTCGCGCACTCTTGTGTGCGCAACCTGAAGGTACGGTACTTTCCACTTGACAAAAACCTTAATGTTAGATCTGGGGTGTGACACAACACAGTCAACATTATGAATGACTGGCAGAGCATCAGTACTGGTGTACGCTTCCTGAACACCTAAAATGTCTACATACCCTAAAAGATGTTCTATCTCATGACATTTATTGGTAAGACCCCTGGCATTCCAGGAGCCCAGTGAAAAGGAACCAACGAATTTTCAAATTAGCACAACCTATTCTACCTCTATCTCATCTTCTAGGACAATTGCAATACTACTATTACTATTACCAACACAAGGAAGATCGTTACCTTCCCCTGTACCACTAGTCTCGACTTTCTCTGCATTACCAACTACCTCTACTGTGGAAATGGTTGTGCAATTTGCAGCATTCAATAGTGTGCTGCTGCCACCTTGTGTACCTTCTTCCTCTTGCCTCTCACTTATATCTATACTCATACCGCTTGACTCAATCGAACTTTGCATCGCATGGTGAACATTATCCGAAGCACTGAAGACTGATTGTTGCACTGATTGCTGCACCAACTGCTGCTTGGACTGTTGCACTACATCACTGAACTCTTGCTCACTCACAACACCTGTTTGCTGCTGTTTTCGCCTTCTTCTGGCGGCTCTTTTCCGTTTTGATGGAGGGGCCACAACTTGCGAGCCTTCCGATTCACTGGTGGTCGCCTCTGCAGTTCCATGCACAGAATTATCAGGAGCTTGACTTTGGACTACTGATGGTCCAGGAACTGGATGCTCAGACACTACATGTACTGTTGCGCTGGCTTGTTACCGCATCGCTGTCGCAATTTGTTGCGCATTTCCACTTTGTTGCAATAACCCATTGTCACGCTGAAACTCTCTAATTTGCTGATATTTCTCTTGCTCCCACTGGGCTTGTGCACTCATTGGTGTAGCTTGATCATTCACTTTTGTGACTTGCTCGCGCCTTGCTGCAGACTGACGGCGTGCATTGTCACTAGCAAGTGCTCGAAGGTGACGACACAGATCTCGCGGGTCACGGTAACAACCGCACTCCTTGCACTCAACGCTCTCGCACGCGCGACGAAAATGGCCACGCATGCGGCACCGCAGGCAGCGTGGTGCGCGATCAGATACCGCAACCAATGCGGGAATTCCCTTGATGCGCAAGATGTCCGGAACATCATCCAACATCACTGTTTCTCGGAGCCTGAATTTGATTATGCGCACTCCAGATTCACATATCTCTTTTCCACTTACACACAACTTCTCAAAAGCATGCGACACAAGGTCTCCGTATCGCTTTAAAGCTGTTGCCACATCTTGACTGGTAATCTCGTAGGGTAGCCAGTGAAGCTTTGCCTCTACGAGGTTCTCATGAAAATCGTGAATCTCTACGGGAATTTCATTGATTTTAATGCGTGCTTGAAGTAGTTTGCGCTTTGCTGCTACACTCTTGAGTACAACTTGGTAAGCATGATCCATGCGCAAATTACAGATGGCTTCAATTTCAGTCGCACCAACGATGGCCGCTGCTGCCGAAAATATCTGCACTGAAAAGTATGGCCGTCCAGCACTCCCGCACATGAATACCACAGACTTCACCATGCGCACATTGCTCAAGCTGCCCTCATAGAGTTTTTTAAGGCTTAAAACATTTCTAGCCCGAGAACCCGCACTGACGTCCCTGTCCACTTCTTCTCCACTTCCCCTTCTCTCCACACTGAACATTTCTCTGACATAATCGAGAGTACTTTGCTTATCCCTATTCAAATCACCGTTGGAAACAACATCACTGTATGACGATCCACGATTAACCTTAATTGCAATCACACAATTTGGTTGATCAGTGTTTATGTCTTTATCTCTATTTGCACTCACATTGTTCAGTTTCTTAGTGTTGATATCAATGGCTGCACGTGCACCATTGCCATCATTGTTGAAAAATACATTGTTTGCTGATTGATTGTTCCCATCTTCTACTATTGCTACTTCATTAAGCCTACCTTTACCCCTGACCTCTTCTTCAACTCCATATTGCTTAAGATCTTCAATGCTGATTCCTCTACGTCCTGCCTCGGCACATATTTCACTGAACGCTCTGCGTGACACAATTCCCGACGAAATGTCGTCGTTTGTAACAATTCCTATTTCAATACACGGCCAGCAACTCATGTACATCAGCTGCCATTACGGGACCCTAAACGATCATTTTTATTGTTTTACATTGTTTTAACCATTGTATTTAGGGAACAATGCCACTCAGCAAACTCCAGATCCATTCTTCGTGCATGCAACAATCGACTGCAAGCATAAACCTTTATAGCGCGACACCATAGCCGTAAAAAAGGTACACGGATACAAACAAAAACGTCAAGTGTGCCGTAAAAAAAGGGGTTATATGATTGAAGTTTCATTTTACTTGTTAAAATGCACACGGATAAAAATTGGTGATTTTTAATTGAAGTAAACAAATGTACAATTCAGAAAATTGCATCTGTTTAAGTGCTGTTGTGCTTTACCAATCATATATTTTACGTAAAGCACAAAAGCACTTAACAGATCCAATTTTCTCAATTGTACATTTGATTATTTCAATTAAAAATCACCAATTTTTATCCGTGTACATTTTAACAAGTAAAATGAAACTTCAATCATGTAACCCCTTTTTTTACAGCACACTTGACGTTTTTGTTTGTAATTTATTATGGTGAAAAATAAAATTGCCGTTTGGAAAGTACGTTAAATTTACACAATGAGACGTGTAACACGGGTTTCGTTTAAAAATAATAATCGAGTGCTGAGAACAGCACCAGTGAAGACAACAATCCTCGTTCATTGTTGTGTCCTGCATAGTTGTATTGTAACGAGTGCTGTAGTTCTCAACCCCCGTTCATTGTTTGTGTTCCTGCATCCTTGTATTGTTACAAGAGGGCTGAGATGCGGATATCGGCCCTTAAACACTTTCAAGGGCTCTCCACAACCAATTTCACGGACCTTTTTCATACAAAAAAATTACCTTCATTTTTTCCCCGACGTCTTTTAGCAGCCATTTCATTAGAACTATTTATTTGGACCGAGTTCTATCATCAACGGTCTCGAGTTCTTCTTTCTTTTACAACATAAGCTGTTTCTCTTTCAGTACATGCAAAGGATTACGCGATTTCGTTTTCAGGAAACATCGAATATAATGTCTCGCTAACGTCCCATTGATAACCTTAGAAAATAATCAGTGCAAACTAAACATGTTTGGCTACATGAGATGATAGTGCACATCGATTATGATAACCTTGCTAAAGCCATGCTGTAGTTTGCGGAAAATGTGCTTAAAGGCGTGCACAATGCCGATGAGACACGCGTCATGCCTCACGTGTCACGTGGCTCACTCAACAAACGAGTACTTGAGAGAAAATTAATTTCGGCTTTCAGGAACTAGTTTTGGGTTAAAGATCTCATTACAACTACGTTACAATTATGATTGTTTTTATTTATCCAAAACTAGGATATGTCCAAGATTTAAAGAATTTAAGGCAGTTCTCGAAGCAGATTCAAGCACTTTCAGGGATAAAAACCTAAATTTGCCACCTGCCCCAGGACGGGCCTGCTGAAATTTATTTCTTTTGCCTAAGAAAATTCACATTTTTGCACACTGTGAATTTTTGCATTACGTTCTTGTAATGCTGTGTTAATTCCTAGGGTTTTAAAGTTGTTTGGATCCAGCCAGAATGGTAACCCAAGTGCGCACGCATGCTTTCCTCCTGTTATAGGAGTTTGCAACGATGGCTCAGCATCTTTTGTTCTATCTCGATTTCTCCAGAAGGTGACTCAAGAGGGGAGGTGGGGTGGGATGACGTAACGTATATTTTGTTAGACAAAAGAAACAAATTTCAGCCGGCCCTTCCTGGGGACCGACAAATTTATGTTTCTTGCTGCCAGTAGAAAATAACCATTACCTGTGAATTTTTGCATTCACAGTTAGACCTCGTCAAATTGGTGGTGGGCACCTTCTTGGCAGGTACCCTACTGTTCCAAAACTGGCATCCCCTGGAGTCACAGACTCCCTGAACGTTACGTGAAGGTTCGAAGATTAAGCTGATTTTAATAAAAAATTTTGAGAAAAGTTTCGAGTAAAGTTTGAATGGATTTGATTAATATTTTTGAAAAGAAAACACCTTCAGTTCATAGGGAAAGAGAGGGGTTCGTCAATGGTTAGGGGAAGGAAAAAAAACAAGATTAACCTCTCTTTATGATGTGGATTCCGTAGTGGGCCTTGCAAGTTGAGTTCAGTTCAGTCTTCTTCCTACATCTATGTTGTTGAAGTTGTCCAACTTGTTGAGGACTTGCGTGTTGTCAGCCATGGAGAATTACAGGTTTTCGTAATGAATGGGGTGAACATCGGTGTGGATTGTTCATCTTTGACGTCATGCTTGATGATTGTTGATTGAACATTGATTAGGAGTTGATTGTCGATTCTTATTCGTTATCCAGATTTCATGTTGCTGATTGATTAGCCTTCAGCTGCTTAAGAAATTATAGTTTTGTAGAGATTGGGTCTTAATGATGTGTCGAGGATTGATGCGTTCTCCTTTTCACTTTTTTTTTGGTGAAAAGCCTAGGATGTTGTCGGTGAAGTTGTGAAGGTGAACTCAGCTGATGTTTGAAGTCCGTGATTTTGAGTTGTTTTGGAAAAATTTTGTTGCTGGGATCGAGCCAATATATGATGGTGATTCCAGATGAATGTTATTGAAAGACGAGTCTTAGTGAAAAGGTTCTTTTCTTTTTATCTTTAAGGATGTTCTGTGTTTGAAAAACAAGTTTTATTGGTGGGATCGAGCTGATGTGGTGGCGATTCCAGTAGAGACGTTGCTTGAATTCACGTGCCTGTATTGCCATGGTTTCTGAAGGGTTTTTCCAGAATCAATTTTCGACACAGCGGTGAGGGCCTCATATTGTGGAATGGTATGGAAACTCCATGGGTTTGCAGATCTGTCCCCATAAGGTTGGGAAAACCCACATTGTCGCAACGAGGACGAGTTGTTGGGGGGAGGGGGGTGTCCCATGCCGCGTGCAAACGGTTCTTCTTTACTAAGGATACTGCTGTTACGCCAAGGATACATGACCAGTGTGGTTGATTGGCCGAAGGAGGCCCATTGTTTGAGGTTGTAAATACGTGGGCCAAAGTCAAATCCATTTGACAGGATTTGGAGAGGCTCGCTTGTAGAGAAGGCAATCAGGGACTATGTTTTCACCTGTTTGAGGAGGTTCAAAAGAGGAATGGTGGAAGGGCCTTTTTTTTAAAGCTTTCCTTGAAGTGGCGAGACAAACGACATGTCATTCATTGGAGGTGTTTAATGGAAGGTTGTGATGAATGAACGAAAGGGGCAGGTAGGGACCCGTTTTTCGATGTGAGGTTAGGGAGGAGTCAAGGAGTCAAGGATTCATCACTTGAGCCTGACGACTGGCGGTGAGTGTGGAAGGTAGAATAAAAGGGAGGGCACTGGGCGGAAAGCCGGCGAAAGAGGGCACTGGGCAGAAGTTTTTGCTGAGGAGGGCCGGTGTTCTTTTGCGGGGAAGCCATGGTGGATGAGATTGCTTGCGGCTTGCTACACATGTTGCGGCTGACCCCATGTGTGGTTTACTGGAGTTGCTGGTTGGATCTGAGGGATGTCGCGGAGAGTGAGATGAAAGGTCGATCGGTGAAACGGGTGAGGTGCATGCAAGGTTGTTCTCCCACTTGAAAGTGATGCTTTAGCTTGCGTTAGAGCATGCCAAACACTTCTTACACAGCATGAAGACTGTTCTTGGGGGGATGTCAAGGTCAGTCCGGGTAACACTGGGGAACCAGGCAATGTGTTGACCATGTTGTTGCAGGTGGGTGTGTTAGGGACAGTCGACGGGCAGGTTGAATGACGAGATAGAGCTGGTATCGGAGCCTTGCAGTGATGCAGGAGTTGGGAGAGCATGCGGCGTGGCTTGGTCGAAGGTCCTCATGGTGAGAGGGGACGACGATATCAGATGACTGGCAAACGGTGTAGCAGGTGAAGTGGTGGTCTTCCAGTTGGAGATATCCTTTGGGGTGCTTTGGTTCTTGCTCTGATTCTGCTTGTGTCTTCCGGTCAGTGGGAAATTCAGACAAAAGAAACTGTGAGCACACGGTGGTGTGTTCTGAAACGTGCTGGATTCCATGCCTATTCTTGACTTTGTTGGGTGTTCGTTGGATGATTAATCTTTGCACGATACCATAGTAAGTCTCGACCCTTGTGGATGCTGAAGACAAACTTTGACGGCACAAATGATCATTGCAAAAGGAGAATGTCCTTCCAGAGGTGTGGATGGAGAAGAAGGAGCTGAGCTACGGAGCAACCTCACAGGATGTCACCACAGTCAGGGATTGCATAGTTGAGTTATGGCTAACATGGTTCACTGCAGGGTGAAGGATTCGACGTCTTGCTGATTTAAATTTCCCATGTGCACCGTGGGTCTTCCCTGGGAGACAACAGGGAGAACCATGCTGGCTCAATGGTGAAGTCCTGCTTAAGTGCACTGGTACTTGCTGTGCTGTTGGTTTTCCTTGATGGAAGGAAGCCTTTCACGGTGTGAAAGAGAAATCCAAAGTGGTTTTCTTGGCAAGTAGGAGCTGAGATTCAATGCGGTCCTGATGATCGTCTGGAAGCCAGAGATGGCGTTAACAAAAACAAAAACGATACTGATAATTTTTTTGACAAATAGGCGGTAATTTAACCCCCCTCCCATGTTTTTTATTGGGAGAAGGCATGGAACGACTCTGGGAAATGACAGGGAGGGAGCTATGCTGTTCCGTAGGTTCACCATGGAGTTGTCTTTAGTTGGGAACTCGAATGAGACTGCCCCATTGAATGAGGGAGCCTGTTCTCTTCCGAGAACAGGTAAGCCAGCTGCATCAGTTATGGCCAGTCAGTTCTGTTCGTCATCAAACTGAAGAAGGAGATGGTTGTCGAAAGCCCTAGAATGTGGTTCGACCATGGCAAACGACAGGGAGGGAGCTACGCTGTGTTTTTCGCTGTCCCTGATGGTGAAAAACATCCATGGTCGAGATGAGTGAAACGGTCATGTCCCCGTTCAACAGCTAAACACGGGCGGGTGATTGAGCTGCCACGCTAAAATAAAACAACTTGGCCGATCGCGTTGGCAGTGGACAGCAGTGCCTTTTGTGGTAGAGTTGGCGAATGAAATAGCTGTCGCTACGACGAAGGGAGACAGTTTGGCCGGATGGAGTGTGGGTCAACCCTGGAAAACGACACGGAGGGAGCCACAATGTCTTTACTATTCCAACAGGTGAGAAACACTCGTGATCGAGATGAGACGGACATGGCCCGTTCGGCTATGGAACATGGGTGGATGACGGTTGGGTTAGTTGCAATGGAAGGAGGCAGCATGACCGTGCGTCAGTAGTGGGTGGTGGTGTCCTTCGTACTGGACTGGAGGATAAAAGCACCGAAATATGATTTGAATGGATGAAAAGCCTGTAAGGTGCAACATGTATATACTATTTCGCAACGTTTCGGGTCTGAATGCGACCCAGTGCGCAACTTCGTACTGGAGACCGGCGATAGGAGCAGCCTTCGCCGTAATGAAAGAAAACTGGTTTGTCGGACATTGGTCGGCGTTGTTGGTGGTTATCGGCAGTGTCCATCATCATGGAGCCAGCGAAAGGGACAGCCGTCATGCAGATTAAATGTGGATCAACCCTGGAAATGACAGGGAGAGTGCCACGATGTCTTGTTCGTTTCAAATGGTGAAACATCCGAGAGAGACGGTTTTGGCCCGTTCAGCTGCCAAATCCAGGCAGGTGATGATTTAGTCAGCAACGGCAAAAGAAAACAGCTTGGTCGGATGCGCCAGTGGTTTACGTCGGTGTCACTCGAGGAGTTGGCGAAGAGAAGAGCCATTGTGTCAGCCACTACTGCAATTTAGGATTTGTGTAATTTCTATGATTTAGTCAGTAAGGTAGTTTTTAAGTAGGGTACCGTAGGTTAAAGGGCCATTTGACAGTTCTTGGCAGCGGAACGAACAAAAGGTACCAGCGGAAGTGACATCATAGAAATAGCCCAAGGGCTCGCATTCCCGGCTAGGCTTGACTTTTGTGGCTTCGATTCTGGAGGCCGCCAACAGCAGCCAATCAGACGACGAATTGGGTTTGACATCACATAGGTCAGAGCAATATGGCGCTGCATCTGGCCGAGTATTACGAGTCGATCCTAATCGAAACATATTCTTTCGGTTCCAGAACATAAAGAAAAAACGAAAAACACTGAGGGTGGGGAAAGGGGGGCGTAAAAGCTAATTCGTGGAAGGAGATCGGCTTGTAAGCTTACATTACGAGCTTAAGTGTAAGACCGCTGCAGACAAACCAACTTACAATAGAAAGACTTAAATTAAATGAGCAAGCGATACGAGCGAAATTCATTCCGTTTGCTAGAACTACAAAAGATCAACTTGGTATGTCAAAATATCACGAATTAGAAAATAAAAACGAACTCGTTTGATGTTTAAGGTAAGGTTTAACTGAACGGAAGCCAAAACTGCAATGGAACACAAATAAACTTTCCTGTGAGGTTTTAGATACTGCAGACAGTGTTTCTGTATGTTTATTCGATGTGAAACCTTACTGCTGTGTCCAACAATTGTACATGTAAATTCAAATAAAACCGAAGCCCAACTTTCAAAACTCTTGATGGCGAAACAAAGGAAGAGCAACTGTAAGTGTAATTGTAATTGTAATTTGTAACTTTGTCACACACATACATGTGACTGGATAGGGACGGATTGAAAATCACTGATACCCCACCAAAAGTAAAAAGAAAAAAAAAACAAAGTAATATGAGGCTACACAGTAAACTACTCTTTGGGCTAAATTTTAAACTCTTCTTCAGTCTAGTCGTCTACTTTCCGTTATCACCCTACTGATGATACATGTATAATTTTTCAAGATTTTCAAGCACTTTTCAAGACATGTACTTTCATTTTTAGTTACCAGGATATTTCCAGATTTTCAAGGACTCGTACGAATCCTGAATTGCCTGTACAGCTACGCTAATCACACTAAGACGATAAATTTTTAACCATTTTCCAGTTATGTCGTTTAGTCAAGTATTCTGCAACAATCATTAGCTGACTAATCATGTGCAAAAGTAAGAATGGTAAAAACATTTGCAGTAAGGTTTCACGTGGACTAATCAGTAGAGCAACACTGCAGTATCTGAAACCTTACAGAAAAGTTTATTTGTGATCCCTTTGCTGTTTTGCTACGGATCAGTTAAACCTTACCTTAAACATCAAACGAGTTCGTTTTTGTTTTCTAATCAGAGTGAAACAGGATATATAGTACGTGTGCATGACGTGACATTCTATACGGCGCTTACATCACGTGACCTTTGGAGATTGGCATGTTCTTCGTGGTGGCAACTACCGACCAACGGCCATTTTTCCACATTCGAAAAACTTCATTATACTTCAGTGTGTGTTTTAGACACTCCGTGATATAAGACTAACAAGGAGTTACTCGACGATGCATCCGGTGTGGCACTAGCTGTTGCCGTTCTAAAAGGAGGCGAAGGAGGAAGCCCTCTGACTGGGCAAAAAGCTCGCAAGGCATACAACACAT
>JAHWFP010141038.1:0-14390 GCA_023313725.1 Lithobius niger | reverse complement strand
CTTGAATGTGGGGAAGGGGAAATGGGGGCCTTGGATCGGGGAGCGGGACATCGAAACGTTGTGGACCATACTATGTCTTTCCATTTCACCGAAAGTTCAGCCCTGATTAAAATTAGGCGAAAAGGGAATTCCCGTTTCGCCAAAACCCATTTCGCAGAATCAAAATGTAATATTGCTGAAGTTAAAGAAGCATTCCTAACTGGAAGTAATTTGTAATTAGTTGCAGTTTCTGATGAGCGAGGCACGTAATTTGATTGAAAATAAATATTTGCCAAAACAGGAGTCGGCGAAACGGGAGACACTGATTGAAATTCGGCAAAACGGCTATCCGTTCATATATTTGCCGGCGGCGCCCGACCTTTCGGAAATATTGACACAGGGAGAATCAACTACAGAGCAAAATATCGCAGGAAAAATGAGAACGGAAATAAAAAAGCGAAAAAAAAGGACAAATAAAACCATATCATCTAAAAGTGGTCGCGAAAGCCAGCCACTCACGCAAAAAGAGCCGCGGGAATTGTGTAATTGATATATGGGACTATTACTCTCCCATTTTTTTATTCGTAGAACATCCTGCCTCATACTCACTTTTTCGTTCTAATCCGATCACACTACACTACCTGTGTTACAAATGCTAGACACATATTTTTGTCGATTTATAATTTGTTGATGTATATTAGTTTGGGTGCAGTATAGGAGCAATGGAGCGCAATCTAAGTCAATATTTGGAAACGCAACGACGTGTAACTGCAATACTAAGGACAGTTTTACGTCGACCGCGTGTGAAACGTCATTTTGCTCAGATTTCCGAACGCACGGATCTGACGAGCGTTGGAACTGCTATCAGCCCTTCTTTGTCAACATGCTTCGTCACATTTAACACCCGTTCTGCGTTCGAATCCGATTAGAGTAGGTATGATTTTTTCAAACAACACCTGCATATTATGGTATTTTGTTGTTTAATTTTAAATTAGTAACACTTTTTTAATGAGGAAAAGGATTTAATTCCTAGATATTGGATGACAATCACGTTTACAGATTTTATTTATCTTTCAATCAGCCAACCTTAAAATATTGCTCCAAAGTGCAAAAATATGTTTTAGATAATTTTGGCTCCACACTTCGCTAGACAATTCGATTCTCTCTCATTAGAAACAAGATTGACACTATTCCGTTGGAAAATAACTGAGAAAAAGTGGAAATAAGATCGTAACTGAAATACGTTGTAGACGCTAACGCCATCTAGTAGTCAGAATTGAGATAACCAAAGGAGTTGCACTCCCTCTTAAGCTGTGCCACTGATAGTAATTTTATGTTGTCAGCCCACGAAAGTCTCCCGATCAAATGAAGTTTCACCCTTTTTTGGTGGCATTGTTATTTTCCCTCAGATGCCTGAAAACATCCAAAATTGCCTTAAGCTGTGAAAGACACGAGTCTAGCGGTCACCGTGAAAATCATCATGAAAATGGCCAATTGAAAAACAAATAGATTTATTATTTATGCATGAAGTAAAAACATACAATAAACAAAATTATTAAATAAATACCTAATGCATACCTATTTGCATTGCCTTCTGTACCTAAATGTCTGACCATCTAACCCTCTAACTTTTAAGACAAGCGTTGCAGGAAACGGCCATAGGCAGCATCTAAGTGGTTGATTATACAAGTCCATGTTACATGCTGTCTGTGGTCATTTCCTTTTGGGAATGTTAGTATCTCTGAGCATTATGAACTTCAGCTCATGTGGAGGGTTCAATTCCCACTAATCAGTTTGACATCTCAGCTCTAGTGGAGGGTTCAGTTCCCACTAACTCTGTGTGACATCTCGGTTTGTCAAAGATTCGATTCCCACTAAATCAGTGTGACATCTAAGTCCTAAAGGCAACGGACATAGGTTTGTATGCGTATTTTTATTTATCATTAATCGAGCCCATTTCGCTTTTAACCCCGTTATATAAATAACTAGCATTTGTACCCGGCTTCGGCCAGGGTTTTGTTTCACCCGTGGTTGTTTTCCAGTTGCAGTCGGTGTGACCTGTACGTTGACTGCGATAGGCAATTTTTCTTCCTGTAATACTCCCCTTTTCCTCCCTTGCTCTCCCTTTAGTCTTCCCTTCCCCTTTCTTTTCATCATCTTCCTGCCCTCTTCCTCAGCGTCGCCGTCCTCCTTTTGCGAGATTTTGTAAAAACTAAATCGGTCTCCATCCCAAACACCCTCCAAAAAACGTAGCTTTTAAGGTCAGTTAATGTTTATTGGTAACAGACGCACTCCTCTTAATCTCTGTAGTTATTATAATATTAGAATGCTAATAGCAGGGCTAACAGACTCACTGCCCCACGCACGGGCATTTCCCGTTCAGCCCCCCCCTTCCACCCCCCACACACTCCCAGTTAATCGCTTTGGCTTAACTGGCGATCCGTGCCGTGTTGAAATAACTGTCCTTCGTGCAAGACGTCATTCGCTGGTATGAACGCGCAGAGCAAATTGTTAGTCGAGGCAACAACAGCAAGGAACAACAGCGAGGAAAGTAGCTTCGATCCCAGGTTGCCTTGGTTCGTCTTTACCTAAAGGAATTTCCTTCAGCTAAGTAGATTTCCTTCAGCTAAGTAACGGTAAATTAACGTTCAAATTGCATTTTTTATTATTTTTTATTATGTACGCTAAGAGATGCTCAACTTCATCCTGTGTTTTGTTGTGTTGCGCTACTTTGGTCTTAGTTCGTGTTGGGGTTCGTTTGCGAGAATTGTTAGTAGTGGCATATAGTGGGCAATCTCAGAAGCTTGGCGCTCACGCTCGTGCTCTGCCGTTTTCCTGGGAGACTCTCTCTTATAGTATAGGATAATGCAATTGAAAATAGGTATTAAAATTATTTTATTTATGTTCAATTTCTTACAGCAAGTTAATTAGTTACATTATAACAAAAGACGGAGCGGTTGCGACACCACAGTTATTATCTTTCTGGCTCATGAGAATATAACCATCATTTCCCCAATGGGTCGACCATGAATTTTTAATAAGCCAATAGGGTTGTCCGTTCATAATGCCAAATCCAACTGCCAACACAGAATGATCCAGGCCATCTTCCTTATTACCTGTAGACGAAAAAAAAACTATAAGAAGTGTACAACAATAAACAATAAATCAAAAGGTAAAGGTTTACGAAGAAATGTCTGAATTATAGACTGGTCTTGTGAAAATACAAGATACAATAAATGTTAAAAATACAGAAATACTTCACAAAAGTTTCGTTAAAAGAATCGGCTTTCTGTCCAACCTAAAAAGCGTAGCAATTGGCAATAGCAACGCAACTAACACTCGAGGTCCTGACTTACTGGTATACTTGCCAAATCAAAGAACCTAAAAGCTCAAATCAACTACAGCAATGCCTTTGAAATTACTGTTAAATGCCACAAGTACTAAATAGTCCTCAGTGTAGTGTAATTTGCTGTGGTCTTCGCTCAGCATTAAAGTGTAGGCATAGCTTGTTCACTTGTGGTTTTCTTCCCTTACACTTCCCATCCAGAATATGAATTTTCTACTTGACTAAAATTAACCACCACTCTGATCATAACGTTTTGGATAGTGGACTCCATAACCAATAAACGCAAAATTTGTCTAAATTTCCGGGTAACTTGTTTCCAGCTCTTTCACCCATAAAAGTGTAAGTGCATTTCCAAGTCGAAATTGATCTGACTGAGGAGTATAGGATTTGTGCACTAAGGTGACATATGTCCTCTATCATTACATCAAACACATTTGTTTCAGATGTACTATGTAGTGATAGAGGACATAATGACACCTTTCACACTTCGACTTAATAGACTGTACAGTGCATCTGAGGCAATATGATACAAAGTGCCAGAAACAAATTACCAGGTATTTGTATTGTAATTTAACGGAAATTTTTAACAGTGATAAATACGTTGAACTGGCTTAAAACCTGATGATCAGTAACGTATTTGTGAGGGATTAAACAATTCCTTAAGTCTCATATCCAATACTGTGCAATTTTGCAATGCTTAAAGCATTTTCTGCTGTAGTTTTAAGTTTTTGGGACCTGTATGCCAAACGTATACTTAGTTCCACATTATGTTTCCAGGAAACTGACCGTATGACGGCACGTTTCCTTCCATTACGAGTGCAGAAACATGTAAATATCTCACTCGAAGACTCGAACAGTAGAGTACCTATGTAGAGTCTACAAGTGTGCTACTCACATGTTTTTGCGCTTGTAGTGCAAGGAAACGTGGCATCTACAGTCAGTTTTCTGCTGACATAGTTTGGAACAACCTAATAGCTGCCTGCATAATCTTGTCACCAAGGATATCGTCAGGGAACACCAACATTTGATGTATCTTTGTTGCCAGTTGATGCCAGCATTTTCACGACTTCAAACGGCCGTAAAGCTTGGCTAGAATACTGAAATATTTTTGTTTTGGGGTATATATCACATATTTTGGGTCCGAATTGATAAAATCCATTTTTTTATTAGCAGTTATGAGATGAACAAGCCAATCCAGATATCTGGTCTCTTTCTTTGTGACCTCGTAGCACATTCTCTCCTAGTCTGCGTAATTAAGCATACTTACTGCACTTTTCATCGTAGTAAACCCCATTGGAATAAAATCCGAAGCCTTTGTGGCTAGCATCAATTGAAACTGAAATAGGTCCATGGAAATAAATGGCAGCCTGTAATGCCTGAGGGTCGTGGACGGATGAGACGTTGACGTAACTCGTGATTTTCACCTTTTTATCATCATGGATATCTTTAATTCTGCATTTGTCATCCTGAAAACGCATAAATTTATGCATTAATTTATTACCCCACGTACTTTAAATAGTATACTCAATCGTAAAACCAGGAAAAAACACTCAGGATGAAGGACAGTAGTAAAAACCCTGCATACATAAAAAAACATACATCCTCCTTAGGCGTTTTAAAAAGAATTGGTTTTAAAAGAATAGCAAAAAACGTTGTGCTACAAAAAGTTACATGAAATCTAGTAGTTTTAAAAGAATTGGTTTTAAAGGAACTTAAAAAAAATTGTGCTACAACATTACATCGACGTTATCAGGAATTTAAAAGAAATGGTTTTAAAAGAATATAATAAAAAAGAGTTGTACTAAAAATATAAATCGATGTTTTAAGGAGTATTAAAAGAATTGATTTTAAAAGAATAGCAAAAAATATATTTGCATTGTCAATAGTTTTCAAAAGAATTGATTTTCATGTCAGGATAACTGAGTCAGCAAATCGTTAGTGTACTGATGTAAGACTGATGCAGGTTATTTATATAGTGTCAGAACGGGTGGTCAAATTTTTATTTTCAGTGGTATCTCTCGAGATAATGATGTGACCCAGAAATTCTCGAGTGTACTGGATCAATCATATTCGTTCCTAACCAATTTCATATACCATTGGCAAGACCCATAAAAAATAACTTCAAGTACTTCTTATAAAGTCTATGATGCAAATACGCACTTGGTTTAACACTGACATGCATTTTTACTTCAATTAGAGTGGAAGTGCTGTTACTATAGAAATCTCTTATGTCAAGAAAGTCTCTGAGGTTGTTGCGGTTCAGGATGTAACAGTAGTCAAGTTAAAGAACTAGAACCAGACGTTCTTTTAGTAGTTTGATGATCAAGCCATACCTGTTATTTGTACGTTTTAATAAGCTGAATAGAAATTAGAATTGTAGTTTGTTAGCTGTCGATTGGAACCATATTACATTAATTTATTAAGTACAGTAGTAAGTTTATTGCCATTTCGATACAAAACAAGGAATTGTAAATAAATGCTGGGTAGATAACAGTTTCATAGTAGCAGTTCTTGGCATCTGTATTTGGCGAAAGAACAACCTAATCCTTTGAATAGCCAGGTGCGTACTTGCGTATCATTTGGAGCGATGATAGGATTTTGTATTCTAACTTCAAGGCAGGAATTATTCAGACTAGAGGACTTGTCACCAGTGGATTATCCAATTATTTAGCAGCCATGTACACGTATGTATTGGCACTGGCCATGGATGGTTCGTTCATGTGATTAAGTTAGCAACTACCACTGTGGTAGTTTGATAAAGTGGTAGGTAGGTGTGTAACTGATTTATCTACCTTCCAAGTAGGTTGAGCTGCGGGACTCTAAAGTACAAACAAAACCTTTAAATAAGTACTTCCGCTTTACAGCACATTGAACCCTTCACACGTATATTAATAGTTTTTGCATTCTTTTGAAAAACATTTTTAATTTCTACATAATCTACATTTTTTCAAATGAATGCAAAAACCTTTAATTTAGATGTGAAGGGTTGCATTCAATGTGCCACAGAGTGGGAGTACTTATTTATAGGTTTCGTTTTGTACCGTAAGAGTTCTGTAGTTCAACCTAATTAGAAGATGTAGACGAATCTCTTGCGTAACGACCTATTGCAATAAAACGCTTTCTGTTGGTTGTACTTTACTTATAATGGACTGAGCATTCCACGTTTTACTCTGCCTTTAAGTATCTGAATTTATAAACGCAAACGGTTTCCATCACAGCCTGGTTTACATGTTCTAACTGTTCATTCAATTACATCAGCAGAACTCGGCAAACCCATAGATTTACAATATCAGCAAAACAGAAGTCAGCTATGACGTAAACAGTGTTACACGTCATTGTAATAAGTGTTGGGCAGGCAGCACAGCCCTGTGGAATACCGAAGTAAGCTGATACTGGCATGAAAAGAAAACTGGAGAGACAAATTAGAAATTAGCCATTACTAGGATAAGTGGCAAAGTGTCAGTAGGGAGAATTTTCTAATGTTGAAATAAATGACACAGCAAGTTATAACTATCAAAGTTTAATGCTGCTGCGTTCAGTCACCTCAAGCAGACTTGCCTCCTTAAGGTCAAAATTTCAGCTCTGTTGAGAAGTTATTCATAGTATGTCGCAAACTTACAATTCCTTTATAGGGTCCATAAATATCGGCATACGGAATTCCACCATTCTTCATAATCCAGCGATAGGCACGGAAGTCTTCCCCTCCATCGCAACCATTGTTTTCATAGCCCCAGCTACAGTCAATAAGGGCTTGTTGAGACAGGCGGATTAGTTTGCGCGTCTGAAAGAATGAAGAAATATAGCAAAAATATATAGATTTTCAAGCCATTACATAGGTAACACAAAAGGTGATAATAGGGAACATACAGTTAAACTGCAATCGTGTAAAGTGACACTGTGCAGTTAACTACACGTACGTGCATTTCAGTTGAGAATTAGGTCTGGAGAATTAGAGATCTCTTGCAGATTTTACATGTTGTAACATGTTTTTTAAAATTTATGTTTCGCATCTTCTCAAGCTGTTGTCATAGTCTCTGCTGGTTTCATTGCATGATGCATAAGTCTCGATCGATGTGAGCCATCAGTTGAAGATTTTTGGAATTGCTTGCTCTTCTAGGCTAGCAGATGGAAGAAAGCATGCTGGTCACCCAACAAAATCCAACATTTAGTCATAAGCATGGAACGTAGTCTTTTTGAGGGTGATCGACAGTAGTTATGAGTAACCTCAAATGAATCCAATAGTTTCCTAGTTTCCTTCACCTGCACAGGATTTATATTGGTGTGTGTGTACAACTATTTAATGCGGAACAGGTAACTAACATCGTCACAGTTAAAAAGAATTAAAAAGAAAACTGTGTGTTTTTTAAACACCAATTCCCGTAAACAGTTTTCTGCTGTTTATAAACTTGACGAACTCAAAAAAAAAAACATTCACCTTGGCTAAATGGGTAGTAACGTTTTGCTGGCGTAATAATCCTTTACTCCTTGGTACAGCCACGGATTACAAAGTTAACCAGATATCAGCATCTTCCATGCCTGGTGGTAGATACGGCTACTACTGACACTGACAATGCTTAGCCTTCGTGCTGCTTCGAAGGCAAAGCATTAGCAGAGGTATTAGCAGCCGTGACTACTGACAGGGCTCCATGTAACACTGGAAGAGGTGCGATGTGATATCTGGTTAATTTTCTGATCAATGGTATAACTAGACAGATTAGTAGTAGCCGGTCTCTAGTTGTAGCTGGGTCTCTAGTAGAAGCTGGGTCAAAATGACTTGATCACATAAACAGACATCGTATCCAAATTAAAGAGTAATGGTAAGTGCATTCATCTGACATTATTTACCGTTTTTAATGTCAGCCACACGTTCTACATGTATTGATACCATAAATTTCCTTTCTAAATTTTGTATAGTATCCGCATCCTATCTTGAGTTCACCCCAGAACGAACACAGATAATCAATTGTATGTTTTTGGTAGCAGTGTGCCTTGTTGATATCCAAGACTGTTACAAAAACAATGGCGGCCGTCGATTAAAGCCGTCCCCTCCAGGAAGATGTAGCCGCTCATAAAATACCTGCAGGACTCAAGATACACCGCACACACAATAGTCGCCGATTTCTAGTTGTAGCAGGGTCAAAATGACTTGATTTTGACAAAATTCTATAAAAGAACACGTCCATCATATACCGTATCCAAATTAAACAGTAAGGTAAAAGCATTTATGTGATATTATTTACCGTTATTAATGTCAGCCACATGTTCTACATGTATTGTTACCATAAATTTCATTTCTAAATTTTGTAGTCGCCGGTCTCTACTTGTAGCTGGGTCTCTAATTGTAGCAGGGTCAAATTGGCTAGATTTTACTAGTAGCCCGGGCTACAAATAGAGGATTTATGGTAATTTAGTAAAGGCCTTGCTATTCTTGAGTCTTTAAATTATGCAGTATTTGAAGATATGGGAGCATTACACATGACTCAAGCCTATGCATAATGCCCAAAGCTACATGGGACTCCCAAGACAAACTATGGGACTTCCAAGACAAACTATTGGAGATTATAAAATTTCTTAAAGCTCTACTCTAATCAGTGTGGGACTAGATTTTCACGTTTGTTGTGCGCAACATTTAAAGCTATAAAAGCTATTCCCTGCTGTTGCATAAATAATGCTTTCTAAAAAAATACACATTCATGTTTACTTGGGAGAACAATGGCAGAGCTTTTCATTTTAAAGATATGCTTCGTGTCGTTGTTGACAGGAACAAACAGTGAAGATCAGCGTAGGGTTTTTATATAATTACCTTAAGAAAATAAGTGCCTTCTATCGTCCCTGTGGTACCGAAACTCCAGCACGATCCACAGATGGCTTGATCTTTAACGGGGGTGACGGCACCTGAAATTTATAGATATAAAAAAGCTCAATTTTTTACCTCGTTTGTCTAATTCTACCTTCTGATACGTCTGTCACATGGAATACAAACAAAACAACTAAAATGATAATGATAATGAAATGATTATTGATAATGTCAATAATGGCACATATGCATTTTTTTTTCGGACAACTTCATCTTGATGATTTATTTAGTTCGAAATTCCCTAGGCGGCAGCATAGCATGGTGTCAACTGCGTGCAAGGCATGCAACGAAGTTTTTCTTCTGCAAAGCTTTGAAATTGATGCTCTTCACAGGCCGGAAAAAAATACCGTCTAACGTGATGGCTAAAATCGCTGCGATAAATTTATTAAAACACCTCCAATACATTTAAGAAAGTATTTAGAATCTGTTGTTTCATGTTACAGAATACGTTACGAATAGTATGCAAATGTTAGCATACGATAATATGAATGATGACGAGGACAAACGTAAATGATGTTTCATTTAACTAACAAGTAATGTGCAACCGAAAACCTTCAATCTAGACAATTTCAGCACTAAACTTCATGTCACGTAACTAATATAGTCAATTTTCTAAGATTTTCTAGTTTTATTTGATAAGATTAGGTTTTTGCTGTATAACATGATCGTTGAATCAGAAAGACTGCTTTGTTACATAAAAAACGAACAAAAAACATTAGAGTTCGTTTCCCATGGAACTGACAGCTGTGAAGGTACACAAATAAAAAATGGAATACAGTTCACTCGAATGAAACGACTCTAATTTGAACTACAGTTCCAGGAAACAAGGATTGGTTGGTAATGTCAGAAAGTGAAAGCAATTTGTGTTTGTCAGAGACTATGTGGGTGTGTATATAATTCGTATACTACACAGGCGTTTTTATTATTTGAGGGGATTTGTTTTGTTTTGCTTTGTTCAATTCCCTTGAATTGAAGTTCAAATTATAGTTCGTTTCGTTAGAGTGAGGTCTAATCCGTTTTTTATTTGTGTACCCTCACGGCTGTGGATCCATGGGGTTCCAAGTAGTCGTTTGTTCAGTTAAATTGTTTGCATTTTTCTCTTCCTTTTTATTGTCCTGGGTACGGTCTGGCTTATGATCATCAACTTTCATTTTCCGCTTAATTTTGTTTCTAAAAAAAATGGGCATTAGAAATACATATTTATGTCCATGCTCCGCCCATGTCTATTATGTGATGGTAACAATCTACAGTGTTTTAGATTAGGCATCGGTCAGCTCGATTCATAGTTGATTCTGCATTGTTGCAGGCAGTTGAGTAATAGCGGCAAACAATCAAGTAAAACAAATTGAAAACAATTAAACTGGGCTTCCTGAAGCCTGCATTGAAGAAATGAATAGATCGTTCAATCATGAAGGCCACCTTTTTTTTTTAATCCCATAAGCCCTCAAAAGCACACTACGATTTAAAACTTAGCACCCTACAGTTTAAAATTGGAAGAATTAAGCAAAAACCACGATCGTTTTATTCTGGTTCTTAGCAAGTGGTTAGCCGTTCGCTGGCCAAGAATGTTAGTTTCCGTACACCCGATAATCATTGCATCTCTACTCTAATACGGTGTGCCTCACGTTGTAACAGAGCTGCGTGTTGCAGCATTTAACGTTTTGACATTGTAGCGAAGTCACATGGTGCTCTTCAAGGAGGGTTTTCTTCGTTAGGTCCCAGGTCATTTCAATGTGTTGGGTAGTCTACAGTGGCGGATGATCGCTGTCGGTGCAAATTCTTTTCTTCGAGTGTAAGTGCATATCGGAGCCCAGGGGATTTCCATGCAGTTCTTCATAAAGTTGAACGATATCTGTGGAAAGAGGCCTGGTTTATGAACTTTACGGAAAGGCAACCTTCTCCTGTCAGTGACATATTTGAAAGAGTTGCACCTCACGTTGGTAGGCAACTCCAAGATCTTTGGCGCAAGCCCCTCTGAATGACTTCTAGGCTCATCAGGGTGAATATGTTTCTCCGCGGTGTTCTTGTGGCGCAAGGGTTGAAAGGTAGAACACTTCCTACTAGAGCATGTTATGTTTGTTCCATTCCTACCCTGGTAAATCTGCCAGGGGTGTCGCTGCACACTGTATCATTTACTCACAGGAAGTTAAGTGTGGTTATAGCCTTTTTTGCTATGTCTGGTAGATTTAACTAGTTTTTAATTGGCTGTTTTGTTTTGTCTGCAAAACTAAGGGGCGGATGACCCTGTTGGGCTTTGCTCCAAAAATATCTCTTCTTCTCTCTCCCTCCTGTGTTTTTTTCCGGAAAATTCACGAATTCTAGTAAGCATTGCCTGCTGGCCATGCTATAATCATTTGCATTGCTCAGACGCACCCTTGTCCTTAACCAAAGACGTCGACTTTTTTAACCTCTTCAGACCCGTATTAAGGGTATTATATGTAATTTCTAAGCCCCACGTATACGTATTTAGGTCAGTAGCGGGATTCTAACTGGTATCCACATGGTTTGGAAATGATGCTGCATGACCACTGGGCTGCACGAAATCAAGCTGGAGAGGCAATTGTGGTCTACGAAATCAACCTAGCGAGGCAATTATGGTTCATGAGCTTTCGCAGGGAGGTGCGACGTTCCAAGGCGAACAATGAACGAATAAAAAGTAACATTTTCATTGTTTTTGAGGTGGTTTTCCGCTTTTTTCGGGTTGAAAGGTGGAAGCTAGATCCACAAAAATATGTTTCAATGCAAATGGCTTTACTTTCCTTTTGTTGACATTTTTCTCCACCTTGCAGCAGATTTATTACCATAGAAGATGAACAAACCCAACCAGGCACCCAGTCACCAATTGCATCTTTATAGTAATGCAGGTTGGTTGTTTCCTGAAACTGTCCTTTTCTCTTCCTTGTTTTTAATCACTGGTAATTGTTTGATGTTTATTGTTCCTGAAACTGTCCTTCTTTCTCTCCTTTGTTGTTAACCCGTGGTTATTGGTTAACAGTTAAACTGTCCTTTTCTCTCCCTTCCTTTTAACCCTTGGTTATTCTTGTCGGTTATTGTTTCCTGAAACAGTCCTTCTTTTCTCTCGCTTGTAGTTAATCCCTGTTTATTGTTTCATCAAACTGTCCTTTTATCTTCCTTGTTGTTAACCTCCAGTTATTGTTTCCTGAAACTGTCCTTAATTTCTCTCCTTTATTGTTAACTTCTCCTTATAGTTTGATGGGTATTGTTTCTTGAAAGTATCTTTCTGGCCTCTCCCTTGTTGTTAACCCCTGGTTATTGTTTATTACAACTATTTAGCATTCACTTTACCAACGTTTATTTGGATGTACGTCATCTGTGTTTCAGGTTAAATTTCAGTTTTAACAGCTTTCATTATTTTACGACAAAAAATCAAAATGTTGTAATGGTTATTCCACCACGATGCTTACCATAGAGACGCCAGTCTAAGAAGTCTGGTAAGTCGGATGGATCGTAGTTTTCTCTGCTGTAGGTTTCAGCTTCTGCTGCACCAGTTGTTGGCAGTCGGCCTCGAAGAGACCGAAACTCATCGTCACTCCAATCTGCCATGTGATTCAGACCCAAACTGTAGCTAAGGCCAGCACGATTTTTGGAATGGACATATCTGAAAAGAATAATTTTTATGTTGATTAGTCATTAATTAATTTTACATGGTTGGTCTACTGATGACACCACAAGGTCGACATATATTTACGGTGTAAAGGAAACACAATAATAGAACTGCACTAATAAAATCCTAAAAATTGCTAAGTTTTGGTAAGCATTCAATATGGACTGAGCCATCTCTCCAATAAAGACTTTCAGGAACCTTAGTAGTCAGGATTCCATTAGGCAGAAAATTTGTTGAATTGACCATTGAATTGAGCTTTTTTATGCATACACCAACTTTTTAGTGACGCATGGTACAAAGCAGTGCAAAGACACTATTCATCCTGTGTGTGTCTCTTGTCAGCCATGGCTCCTCAATTACTTCTGAACATGATGACCGACTCATTTTAAATTTTCACATACATTCTTTAATCATTAATGAATCAATTTTACCACTTTTAGGTGGAAGGAGTAGGAAGGGATTTGGGGGCCACTAACACCGATCCTGCAAAAAATGAAGGTAAAAAAAAAGGAGCACCCCGTGTGCGTTGAACCCAAGGGACCAAATTGCAAAAAGGAAGGTCCACCTCAGGTTAAGTGGTTCATAATCTTGAAAGTGAGAATCAATTAGTCAAATTTCTACGCATTTCTAGCAATTTGAGGCCCAAACGTTCCAGGCGCTTCGAATATGCAACCCACCCGAGTCCTGGGAGAGCCTTGGTGAAACACCACCGGACCAGTTCAATCGCATCAATGTCGGGAACCAAGTAAGGTGACCAAACAGGGGTCGCGTACTCAAGTATAGGGTGCAAAAACACTTTAAAGGCCCAGACCGCGGTTGCAGTATTACCAGAAGTAAAGCATCTTTCAGCGATGGGAGACCGACAAAATGCTGACACACAAATGTTCTGACAATGGACAGGTCGCTTGTGAACTATATTCCCAGGTCCTGTACAATCTCTGAGGATAGCTGTTAATCATGGCCTGGTTGAACTCATTCTCTGGTTTATTTGTACTTTTTAGTTGGAGCCTCAATAAAATTCGGCGATCTCGACTTTCAACCACCAAATTAATCTGATGTCATTATAGCTCGATACCGTTCATCATGCTACTCACATGTCAGCAAAATTAACCACTAATATGTGACATGGCAAGATAAATCATATATCAAATTTTGGCACTTGATGCATAAAATAACTTGGTAATAAAATAATATTCGTGAAATTTTCAGCGAGTTATCACTGATTACACGTGTTACAGCGGTGTTAGGTAATGGCATTACCCAGGCATAATTTGCTTACCTTACGTTATGTCGAAAATTGTTTTTGCGGCTTTCGTGTTCTTTATGATCATCATAATTCTTTCCGTGTTTCTCTTTGTGTTGTTCAAACATGACATGCACATGGCTATCATCACCATGAATGAATTCTTTCATGGGGTTGCTACGGATGACATGTTCTGCTTGCACTCCAGGCCCAGGAAAACCCGTGCAAGGTACAACGTCTGAAATGATACCACACATTTACTAATTAAATCATTGTTGAATTAGAGCTGAGCGGTAATAAGAACGAACAGCAGAGTCCAACTATGATTCCACATTAGGAA